>JZKD02S1811364.1:137182-162174 GCA_000966675.3 Picea glauca
GACTGTTTCATGGATGCAATCAATGGTAAACCAGATCGTATGAGATACAAAACAATCATTATCGGTTTTCATAGAATCCAAATCGTTTAATCAATAGCCAAAAATGATCACGATAAAACATGCATAACTCTATCCATAAATCTAGTCATAGACTTTACATGTTGAATTTCCAACAGTTCATAGATATGGTCATAAATGTCATCGACTAGTCATAGTAATGAATTGATAACTTTTAATTAAAATCACAATGCATAAACAACCTCCATTGTAATCGGATGAAACCATATCAATTCAAGAACCTCTACACAGTCAATGGACAGAAGCATGATAAAATATACAGATTCCTGAATCGAGCAATAACCCAAATCAATTTTCACAGAACTAATTATAGAAACAACATCGTAACCTTAATTAAAATCCAATTCGAATAAGTTGCAATCAATGAGAATCGAATCAGTTACGATTTGGTTATGTATCAACAGATAAATATGAAATCTGGTCAAATGAAATTGAAATGGTTAACCCATCTATTAACCAAATCGAATTACACCATTGACTGTATTCAAAATTCGGGATACCAATCAACATATTATTTTTAAAAATATTAACAGCTTGTATTATCAACAGAACATCGAGCTAATTTTAAACAATCATATCTATTCGATGATCTATCGAATCAAAACCCAAATCCAATCGAATTTTAAAACGATAACCAAAAATAAAACAAACATTATATACAGCGAAGCATGCTTATCTGACAGAGTAGGCGAAATATGTACAGAGAATAATATAAATGAGGAAAATATACCATCACAGCTTCTGGGACTCATGTCAATTTTGAATTGATAATTGAAGTGGAAGACTCGACGTTTTTGAACAGGACTGAACCCGTGGTTCGTTGCTTCTTATCGGAAGGTTGCACCTTTGCATTCTAACCAGTGACCATTGCCACTTGGTTTTCCAACTCGTAGATCCTGGACTGCGACATAGGTACATCCAAGTAGTATCTTTCAACCCATAACCCACATTGATCGCAAGGTGCAGCAACAGGTTGACCAAAAGGGGGTTTTGATGATTCCTCGAGGGTTTCATGGAGTGGCTCAATACTAGGAAAGTCAAGGTTATTGTGCAGACAAGGAGGGAGGTTCCTAACAAAATCGTGAGGCGGTTTGATACACAATCCATCAGAGTAAGGATATTCTTTGGCGAGAAATCATTCAATGTCTGAATCAGAGTCCTCGCTAACCACGATAGGCTCTATTTTGGCAAGAAGCTTAGATTTATTCCTCGCCAAGCGAGAGATCAATCTTGCATTTTTCTTGCCTCAAGTATTAACACCAATGTTCGCTCTAGTCTTTTGGGTTGTAGCTTTAGTAACTTCAGTTTGTTTTGGCACATCCTTCGTAGGTGACTTGGGCTTAGGTCTAGGTAATAAAACATTATAAGGCACAGGGGTAGGTTTGCTCTCGGTCACCATGGGCTTGTCTACCTGTGGAGGGTTAGACTCCCCAAAACCATTACAGCTGAGGAAATCATGCCAAGAATCACAACATAACCCTAACTCGTAAACTAAAACCATTTTGATCAACCCAACATGGAAGAGGCTAGTGTCAGCCTGGCTATGCTTGTATCGTTTATCCATTTTGAACAGACTTCGGTGCAGATAGTAAGGCATATTTAGTTCAAAACCCATGAAAATCATTAATAAATGCAGGTGGAATAAGAAAATAAACCCATACCTTCCTTCACAGGTAATGAAACGTTTGATAATCATCAAGAGATCATACCAGCGGGGTTTCAACATCTTTGCAGGTAATCCTCTGTCGCATGAGTTCACTGTGCGAGATTGGAACAGTAATGTCCATTGGACATCATCTACCTTGCAACTTTTCAACCATTTTTGTCCTTTGGCAGGCAAGCTGGTGGCCAGGCTGAGAAATTCTTCAGTAATTTCAAGCTGGACATCTCCCACTTTGGCTTGGAAGCCATCAAACGACAACGCAAATTGCCAAGCGACTGTGAGGTTATAACCATCAAACTTCCTTATGAAAGCAAGCCACCCGTTTTGTTCCAGGTCGCTACATGCACCACTGAATGTCAACAGTGCTTGGCACCCGTTAGGCTCGGCCCTTACGACAGGAGCCATAACCTTTGTACATGATAGGGTTCACAGTGAATGAAACAATGCACAGAGTTGAAAAACGATAGGTTTGATGGCTTCAAAGCTTGAATAGACCGGAATTAACTGCATGCGTGCGAAGGTGGTGGGATTACCACTGCCACGCACTGTATTAATTGACTGAGTACAGTGTTATCAAAAACATAATCGTTTATACCTTGCGTATCGGACAACAAAAAGGTGTGTAATCATATTAATGTGCCAATCAAACGGAGAAGAACCAATACCACGTGTTATACTCATGCCAAGTGTACAGATCGATCCACCACCAAATCCATCATGTATCGTGTCAATGAATCGTTCAACACCAAGGTTTAAAATTAATCAATGCCAATACATAGTTTGGAATTATGAATCAATCAACGTATTATCAACTTACCAAATAATATACCAAGCATTAATTTGTAAAGTCCAATACGATTAATCAATGCGCCTTCAAACCATTGCTATTTCTTGAATTAAACTTCATAAACTTACCAATGTATTCGTTGCACATTGGAATGTTTGCATTCCAAAGTCTTTAGAACATAATGATCCAAAATTTCTCATATAATATCTGAGTGAAAAGTCCATAGAAATAAGGATAAAAGCAGTAAGACCAAATCCATTATAACTTTCAAAATGAAACCAATAAATTTTTATGCCCAAAGGCTTAGCAATCAAACATATCCAAATGCACAATCAAGGTAAAATAATGCTCAAGGACATAAGTTCGATAAAACCTTTAGCAATCTTGTGATAAACCAATGGTCAAGTGTCTTTTGGTGAAATTGATACAAGGCGACTACAGTCCAAATGATGAAAGAGGCATTTTCACACTTGCAGTTGTGAAAATCAAATCGAGACCAAATTGCAATTGTCGCAAAAATGAAACAAATGTCTAGAAGCACGAAGCGACGATGATTTGTCATTAACGAGACAAGGGGTGTAGGCAGCGTTTTTTAAGAGCAATTAAAAAAAAATGATTGGCTGCCAACACCTACCAAGAGAGTTTAATCTTATACAAACTCCCCACTCATCTTAAGTTGGACTTGTTAAGAGAGTTAAGGAATGCGTGTGTGAAAATTCACTCATTTCAAGTGATCAATGATGTCTATATATATGCCATAGCCATTAAGGAACCGTGTTTAAAGAAACTTGGTAGAAAAACAAAATATCCTTAAACTATTCATGTGATTGGCCATGTAGGAGATTTGATTCTCGTACAATTCCTTACCGCTAAATATGCATATTTGAGGAGCCCCATAGTTGATGTCCAAATAAATAATGTTCATATATCAAAGACTCTAAGCGACCTAGGGAATTCCATTAATTTGATGGCTAAGGATACCATGGAAAATATTAGATTGTACAACTTAAAACAAACTCCTATGGTCCTTGATTTGGATGATCGAACCACAATTAAACCCAAGGGAATCCTAAAATATGTAGTGATTTATATATACTCTTCTGAGTATCCCATAAATTTTATGGTTCTTCAACCAAAATCCAATTTGGGAGGTTATCCTTTGATCTTGGGAAAGCCATGGATGGCCATATTTGTTCCTTATATTGGCTACAGATCAAGTCACATGACTATCTCCCATAGGAATTCTACCAAGAGACTCACCTTGTACCTACATTCCAAGCCTAGCACAAATCAAGACATGCCTATATGGGTGGGGAATGAGCATAGCGATGATGATAATTTCCACCAAATATTTACCATTGATCAAGAACTCTCTTTCGATTAAGAGACTGAGGATGATTCAATTAACGACTTCATAAGAAATCCTTACTCATCCACACAACCAACTTCTTAGTTTCTCAACCATATCATGGATTAATTTGCATAGAAAAATTGTTCAATGACTAATCTATCCTTACCACCATATTATGTACCCATTCCGTTTTATGGCATAATAAAAATCACTAGTGGACCAATAGATATTGGCTTGGGAAGGACATTAAATAATGATTTTGAACTTCATCCCTTGCAAAAAGAACAATTGATTAAACTATTGCAAGAACATAGTGGTGCATTCTATTGGGAATACACTAACATGAAGGGAATCCATTGAGATCCTTGAACTCATGATATCCATATAAAAGAGGATTCTCAAGCTATTCAATGACACCAATGTAGAATGGACCCACCATTATGTGAAGTTGTAAAGGATGAATTGCAAAATTTCATGGGGGATTCACCTAACTGACCAATACCTTATCACAATCATTCATAAAGGGGATTTTTAAATAATGAAAAAACGAGTCAACATATTGAAGGTATTAGGAGGGGCGGAGGGGTTGTAGGGTGTGAGGGGGGGGGGGAGTATAAAAAGGGGTATATGCTAAAAATAACGGATATGTAGTAAAAAAAAAATATTTATTGGAAAAATGTATTGGGAGGGGGGTTAAACAAAAGGATTTTGGGAGGTATTTATCAATATCTATTGAAATTAGGGGTATTCTTTAATATCCCATGAATGAATGTGCTATGTCATAGGTTCATTGAGTGGATACAACATGCACAAGTTGCTCACGATGAATTTTATGTACCCTAATATGTTGTCTTAAGTGGTTTATATGCTCTAGGGTCATGGTGTGTCAAAGGAAGAATATGAAGGTTCAAAAGGGTAAGGACTATAGTGGATATTAATAACATTACTTAATGGGTGATTATATCAAGGTTCATAAAAAAATTTGTGTTTGCGAGCCACCATGTCTTTTTGAATATACGTCGTGTCTTTTTTAATATACACCGTGTCTTTTTGAATCCCCACTTGATTTCATGTGTTATGAGTATTGTCAATTCCTGTCAATATGATAATTGACATAACATTTAGCTTACATACTTCATCCTTTTGAATAAATACATAATTCATTTGCTATATTTGCATCTTCTCTTTTCTCTATTAAAAAAAAAATTAGTCATAGGTTATGGATGTAAATTGTAATGACATGGGAGCTTGTCAATAAGATTAATTACAAAATGTCACTTTTGAAAAGAAAACCCAAGGAAATTAGGTCATCTCTCTTTTTTTCATGTTCACTTTTTCAATCTCTCTAATAGTATCTAATATGTTGGTTCATAGTTATTTTATTGCATTCATAATGCTATATGATTGCCTAACAATCATGACATGGTTATAGCTTTGGTATCTAATATGGCTATTATTTCAACACATTCTTATGTTTCTCAACCATTTATTGTGTAATTCATAGTATCCCCAGTAATACAATAGATAATTAAACAAAGCACAAAATTAAAAATTCAATGTTGAGACCTTTACATTTTTATTATGATTAATTGAATGTAAATTGAATGTCGAGAGATTTACATTTTATCATAATTAAAATGTAAAAATCTACATTTAATTGAATCTAAATGAAATGTAATTTGAATTATGAGAGCAATAAATTAAAAGTTGAGAGATTTATATTTCAATTAAGAATTATTATTATTATGTATATATAACTAATTAAAAGGTTACATTTGAAATTACAACATATGTTAATTATTTTTTTTTATTAGAATTTTAATTTATTTATGTGTTTGTTCAATTTTAACATTTTAAATAATTGGAAGGACAATATTTTATTTACAATTTTTTTTTTGAAGTATGTACCAAGTTTAATCTTGTGAATTGAAATACATTTATCTTTTCAATTTTTCATTCTAAAAGAATTGAATGAATATATACCCTTTAACTTGAAATTAAAAATAACCCTTCGAATTTGATCATTCATCTTGATATTAAAGTCAAATAATAATGATTGACCTTATAGTCAACAATGAGAATGAGTTATGACACAAAAATACATAGGAAGTTCCATAATCACTATATAAAATTTGTGAGTGGTTTTATTAGTCCATGTTCAAGGAAATGATTATAGCATCTAATTCATCGTTCACCATCCATTAGTTTGTATTTCACTACAAATATTTTTCTTATTCTCTAATGTGGTACATATGCCTAACAAAATAGTTACTTTTTCATAATATTTTAATTAATTTATCACACATTATATTGGCTGAAAAATTAGATCCCTTTTGCTCAAACTCTAATGGAATGCGATTTTTCAATCTTAGTGAAATTACTTTTATCACACCTCTGATTGGCTATTTTTTAATCTTAGTTAAATCACTTTTATCACACATATGATTGGGTGGAAAATTAGATGTCTTTAGTCCTAACTCTAACACAACGCAATTTTTTTTCAAACATCCATAACCTAAGTTTGGAGTATCTTAGATAAATACTACATCTATCCATTGAATTTATTAAATTCATGTTAGTGGAATAAATACATGTGAAGTGAAATTATTTTTTCATAATAGTTTTTTCAATGATCTTGTAACTTATTTTTTTGAACGACCTTGTAAATAAATTTGTAATAGTATTTACAATTATCATCATTCCACTACGCAATCTTTGTTACCTTTGATTATTCTCACCTGACCGCTTTTTTCCATCTCCATGTTTCTTATCTCCTAATATATTTTAGGATTTTTCTCATGTGTATATGCCCCAACCAAACTATCTTAATAACTCTCTATAACTAGAATAGATGGTTGTGCATACCACTTCCTGGTAGAATCTCCCTCTCCCATGTGTTCCATTCTCTTTAAAAATAATCTGGACCACTGAATCAACCTCGAGTACCAAATCCACCCATAGTGAATGCAAATTCAACAATAATATGGACCACTGATTCAATATCGGGTACCAACACCATCCATACTGAATGAAAATTGGAGTTGGATGCATCCATAGTGAATGACAATTTAGAGCTTAACCACTTCAATGACATATGCATGTATCCCATGTGCAGTGGTTTAATCAACTTTTCACATGAGTAGAGTTTTGAACCTTTTTAAAGAACTAAGTACATTGGAGTTGTTTTGATTGTAAATTCATGTTCATGGTAATTAGATGTTTTGATTACAAATTATTGGACATGGTAACAATATACATTAAATGTTTGGTCCCATTTTTTTTAAATTTCAATTATCACCATGGTTATTATCATGTCAAAAATGATCATCAACATTGGTCTCTTTCTTCATTATTAAAGTTTTCATTTATTAGTAATTCCAATAATTGATGCTTTTTCCTTTTCCTTAAGTATATCTCAGTTCATCAAAATTGATTTTAGAAAATATCTAGTACATGTTGATAACTTCAATTTGAAATGAATTATTATGTTGTGTGTGTGTGTGTGTGTGTTTGTGTGTGTGTGTGTCTGTGTGTGTGTGTGTGTCTGTGTGTGTGTGTGTGTGAAATAACAATTACAAAATTCTAACAAACAAGAAAAAAATTAATAATTATATAATCTACACAAAATAGACCGAGTGAGGATGAATATTAATAAAATAGAATACAGGTAAAGTTAAATGAATATTGTATAAAACCAAAAAAATGGCGAGTCAAATACCATCCTATTTTAGAATATGAGGAAATAATTGTATGGTCGTTATTCATATGGTTATGAATAAAGTTACATTATCAAATTTACTGAGTGATTATCCAATAGTGTCAAACAGTTAAAAAAATAATAACAATCTCATAAGTGGATGATTACTTGAGATTATATTTCTATTAAGCATGTAATCTCTTCAATGCATAGCAATATGTTAACCTTTCTAATTATTAAGTTTATTAATTATCTGTGATGATCTTCGCTTAGGTGCCATAAAAAAAAAAAATGCATGTTTATGAATTTTTAAGTTGTCGACACTTAAAATTTATTAATTTTAGTTTTCTTTTACATAAAAAATATATTTTTCATAAATAATTTAACATACAACATTATAATTTCAGAAGTTAATGTTGAGCTCAGATCTATATGTACATTTTTTATTTAACAAATCTCCTTTCAATTATTTTGACTATTTATTTTATAGAATAAATAATAATTGGTTGACGATTTATTTAAGAGAAATTTGTTGCCTTGTATTATAACAAAAGTCCACCATTATTTGTTGGTTTTAGTACAATTTTTATTGCTAATATGAATATATTTTAAATAATTTTGATAAGCCACACCACTTCACCTGCAACATTAGTTTTAGGAACATAGAGTAATGCAATTTTGGTATTGGTATAAGCATGTTCAAGATGTTGACATGAAATGTTGTAATTCAAACATATGCATAAATTCAAATCTATGAACAAAAAATTATTAGGTAGGGACATGGCCACTACAGTAACACTTGTTGTATATAATTTTTATGAATTTTTTAGTAAATTTTGATGAGAATATCCAAATTACATATTTTTTAAATGTATAACTTATCATAAAACTTTCAAACTCGCCAATCTCTTTGTCAGTTTTTGTTTTCAAACATTGCATATGTACACATTCATGTTGCAAAACAAGCCATAAAAGTTTGAAACCTGTTAAAACACCTTTTCCAAAAGCTTCCGAGAGACTCAAAATTTTTTGGGCAGGTTTTATAACCTTATGGAAAATCCTAGTCAAAATATTGACTTAATAAGTTTCCCATCGGAAAAGTCAATTGTGTTTAGCTTGGATGGTTGGGAGTAATGATTGGAATCCTCCCCACCCATGTTCAATTCCCATAAATTTTCCTTTGATTCAAATTGAACAACAAGAAACTAATTTTTCCGTGTGGAAAAAGTTCTTGGATAGATGACAACGCACAAGAGAAACTGTGCATAGTGTAGTGGAAAAATATTGTATGCCACAAGATTCGTCGCTAAATGCTCATAATTTATCACGTATTTCATAGACTACACGATTTATTACATGTTGTAATATAAATGCTTAAAGAATTATTTATGGATACAAAATAAAAAAATGATATGATTTGCACACAAACTTAGAAATACGACATGAAACTTGTCAACACACAAAATACTTGATATTAATAACTTTGGTGCACTGTGTTGTTACAGAATACAATACTAAGATGAGCTTCGACCCCAATGACTTCTTCTACTGACTTCAAAGACACAAAACTTGTGCTCTCAGATTTCTTCAACTCCTCAGTTGTTGTTGCTCCTCTCAAATATAATCTATGCCTCTCTACATCTGTTGCATCCCCTACATTTCTTTCGACTAACTAAAGAGTCATACTTTTATAAGATATGACTGATAATTCTTGTAGAGGTAAGACTGACACAACATTAAAGACAACCATTAATTTGACTGAGTCTTCAACTACTTACTTGACTCGATAAAGATAAAGATTGGCTCCATATATAACTCCCCTACTTGTCGACTGACTTAGACTGATTTTGAGTAAACATGTGAATTTTCACTTGCAAAATGTCAGATAGACTAACTGAGTGACAATTTGACTGACTGAAAAAACTACTGAGTAAATGACTGATAGACAAATCAGTGGAGACATGATGATCTTACTGACTTGTAATTACTATTTCCAACACTCCCCCTTAATTATAAGTAGGTGGGATTACAAAAGAAAAATTACATCAAAAATTGAGTTTACATTTTTCCTGTCACTCATTTGTTACTAGACTACTGCACAGATGCTAAAATGCATCTCTTGCTAAATATTTTGTGAAAATCTCTGCAAATTTTTCTTTTGACATGCAAAACTCTAAACATATCTCTTTGTGATTCACCAATTCTTTGATAAAATGATACCTTGTATCAATGAGCTTAGTTTTCTTGTGAAGCACATGATTATTTGATAACATGATGGTTGAATTGTTATAAAAAAATACAGTTGTTGGTTCATATTATTCCTTCAAAAAATATTTTAACATTCTTCTCATAAAAAATGCTTGACAAGCTGCGCTTGTAGCTGTGACATACTCTTCTTCTGTTGAAGAAAGAGTCACTAAGGGATTCTTCCTTGATGCCCATGATACCATACCTATTCCAAAAATAAATGTGTACTAAGAGGTGTTTTTCCTATCATATATGATGCCCCCACAATCATTGTCAGTGTATCCAATGAGTCTGAAATCTTCTGAAGTAGAATATCTAATGCCAAAATATATTGTTCCATTCACATATCTCAGGATTATCTTTCCTTCCTTCCAATGTGATTCTTTTGGAGTTTCCATGAAACTTGAAATTAGGCTCACTCCATACATAATATTAGGTATTATCGTTGTGAGATAAATAATACTGTCTACCAGTCTTTTAAATAGTGTGGGATCCAATTTGGACCCTTTATCTTCCCTGCTTAACTTTAATCCTATTATGACAGGTGTTGTGGTTTCTTTTGAATTTATCATATTGAATATTTTCATAATTTCATGCACATACTTATATTGTGAGATAAATATACTAGTTTTGGACTGGTGAACTTCAATTCCCAAAAAAAATTCTCATTAGCCCTAAATCAGTCATTTCAAATTCATCCTTCATCACTGAGTTGAATTCTTCAATACCAAAATTACCTGTAAATATTCAATCATCTACATATAAGAAAAAAAATCACATTTTACCTTGTTGATTTTCTTTGATGTACAATGTTGTCTCACTTTCACTTATCTAAAATCCATTCTTTGTGAGTTAGGAATCTATGCAACTGTACCAAGCTCTGGGAGATTTATTTAATCCATACAATGATTTATTCAATATGTACTACTTTCCTTCTTGTCCTTGAACGTCATAACCTTGTGCTTGTTCTGTTGATATTATGGAAGCTTCGGGACATATGAACCTCTATTGTGACCTATGACGAGATTAGAATATTTCAGAAGTAAGTAAAGAAGTAAAAGAAACCCTAAACGAGATGTCGACTACAGAAATATAATTAATATGAATTAATTAGTACCTAGAAGGATAATTCATCCCCAATAAGTCTGCCAGACCACTATAAATACAGGGCACTAGTTCTCATTATTCACACTTTTTAGAATTGCAGAGAGCAGTTTCTGCACACTGTAGTTGGCAGTTTTATGCGCAAGTTTCTGGGGAAGGTGTTGTGCCAGTTTCTGGGTGGGACTATATGATCAGATTGGTTTCTATTCTTGCTTGGTTCATTAGCCTTGCTTGGCTATTGATTGCTACTAGTATTCTTCTCTGTCAAGGTCAAGGTGCTCAGAAGGTGGCTTCGGCCTATGGTTGGGTGACAAGGTTATTGTCAATGGTAAAATGAGCACAACCTTTCATATTCTAACAGGTTATGGGCCCACACGTCCTTCATTTAGTCTAAATGTTGGAAGGAAGCATAGATGCTACGGTATTGAGCTCATTGAGGAACCGACACTAGGGTTACTAGTAGGAGCAACTTCCAAAGACACTGACGCTAGGGCTACTAGCAGAAGTAGTTGTAGAAACACTAACCTTAGATATGACACCTTGCAATGGAGCATCTCTCTCAAAAATAATATATTCAGATGTTCCCTAACTCAGTGCACACTTTGTCTCTCTCAGAAGACAGAAATGGCGATGTTTAAGTTTTGGATCAAAGCATGACCAGTTACTAGTCGACCGAAGACATGTGTGAAATAATCATTCTTTTACACTACTCAACACTTACTAGAACGATTGAAGATGACATGTGTATAATCGACAGTGGAGCTTCTAGGCACATGATGGGAGATCAAGAAAGACTCTCAAATCAAAATGAGAAGAAGACCTCGTACAAGGTAGAGCTTGGAGACAAAATCACTTACCCCGTGGAAGGATTTGGACAAGCCGCCATCAAAATGAAAATAGGTAATTACGTTCACTTAAGCAATGTTTTATATGTACCTGGTTTAGAAAAGAATCTTGTATCAATATCTTTCCTAGAAGACAAGGGAAACAAAATAGATTTCATGGATGGAAAAGTGTTATCATGGCATAAAGACTCCGACATAGAGAATGCTAGGGTTATCGGAAGTCGTGAAGGAAATTTGTACAGACTACTAGAACAAAATGAAGAAGATCTTGTACATGACGAAGTCAGCCCCAATGAACTGTGGCACAGAAGGTATGCTCATATTAATTATCAAGCATTACCCTTTCTCAAAAGAATGGTTGAAGGAATACCAGAGTTGTAGTCTACACACGAAGGAATCTACAAAGGATGTGCCCTTGGGAAGAATATCAAGAAACCATTCCCAAGCAACAATAACAGATCTAAGGAGATTCTAGATCTAATACACTTAGATGTTTGCGGTTTGATGCCAGCAAAATATCTAGGAGGATCTTCTTAGTATGTAATATTCATAGATGACTATTCAAGAAAGACTTGGCTATACCTACTGAAGAAAAAAGATGAAGTATTCAACAAGTTTCAACAGTTCAAAGCAGAAATACAAAACCTCACAAATAAGAAGATCAAGATGCTAAGAACTGATAATGGTGGAGAATACACATAAAAGGAATTTGTTGCATTCTGCAAATTGGCAAGAATTAGGAGGGAGCTGATTGTTCCTCATAATCCTCAACAAAATGGTGCAACAGAAAGAAAGAACAGATCCATTGAAGAAACCATAAAAGCCTTACTAAATGATCAAGGTATGTCCATGTTCTTATGGGGAGAAGTAGCAATGACAACAATATATGTGTAGAACATAAATCCTCATCATATATTGAAGAACATGACACCAGAAGAAGATTTCTCAGGTAAGAAACCTAATGTGGAAAATCTAAGAATATTTGGATGTCCTGTTTACTCCCACATTCCCAAGGACAAGAGGAATAAACTAGAACCTTCAGTAAAGAAAGGGATATTTGTGGGATATAGTGATTCATCCAAGGCTTACAAAATATATATTCCTGAATAACACAAGATCAAGGTCAACAGAGACGTAACGTTCAATGAAAGGATGGACTTAAGGAAATCCATCAAAGAAAATATAAAAGAAGAAGAGATTGAAGAACTTAACAAAGAAAGCACTGAAAACTTAAATGACGAAAAGGAACTACCTAATCATCCTATGGAGCCATGTCAAAACATTGATTCAGATATCGTACCTATGACCAAGAAAAGACCAACTTGACTTGAACCCACCTTACAAGACACATAAAGACTCAAGGTTCCAGAAGGAACATTCAAAAAGAGTAAAAGACCTAAAATATTCTCAAGTTATGCAACATACAAGACAAAGCTTCTAGATGAAGAACCTACCACATTTGAAGAAGCAGTTCAAAAGGAACAATGGAAAGAAGCTATGATGGAAGAAAATCAATCCATTATGAAAAATGAGGTATGGGAAATCGTACCAAGACCTAAAGAGAAATCAGGGGTAACTTCAAAATAGGTGTACAAGATCAAACATGCAGCAGACAGAAGCGTGGATAAATACAAGGCAAGATTTGTAGCTAGAGGGTTCTCCCAGAAGGAGGGAGAAGATTATCACGAAACATTTTCTCCGGTGGCTAGATATACTTCCATCAGAGCTATCATATCTCTTGTCGCTTCCATGGGATGGAACATACACCAGATTGATGTAAAGACAACTTTCCTCAATGGAGCTATTGAAGAAGAAGTATATATTGAACAACCTCAAGGGTTTGAGGTACATTCCAGAGACACTCATGTTTTCATATTGAAGAAATATCTATATGGACCCAAGAAAGATCATGTTAGCAACATTACTTGTCTTCGACATAGGGATATCAGGGTCTATAGGTTGCACAAGAAGCGCCCAAGTGCAGCACACAGAAGAAATCCATTTCGAGCCCAGGTCAAGCGAGCGAGTGCTCTGATTTCAACGTTCAGGATGTATCCAAAGAATCAGATCAGCGGTGGGTGGGAAATCACGATTAATAGTGCCCATAGCATGTTCAGAAATGGATGAAAATCGTTCATCCCAAAGGGCACGTGGCACGAGATCTGGTCACGTCGACTTTTTGGCAGTCGCAAGTGCAAAGGGTGAAGGTTTTATGTCTTTGAACATCGCGAAACCCAGAACCACGACAGCACCGAAAGCGCCAAAATTGGGGCTCGCGACATCACGAAACACTTTCAGCCGTCTAGCTAAAGGGGACACCTGGCAGAAAATTGAGCCATCTCGGCGTTTCGCCCATCGCGACTCCAAGGCGTAAAGAGGAGCTTTGTTATATTCCGATGCGCAAGGTTTCGGGAGATTCCCAGAACCGGGCCCACAGTAGCATCGGGTGAGTTCAGGACTATCAGATCTTAGAGGGACGCATGGAACCATATTGAGTCGTCTCAGCATTTCGCTCATCGTGATTTAAAATTGCAGGGATATCCCCTTCATATTCGCGAACATCCAAAGCGCCTTGGGAATAAGCACATGGTCACAGTCCATGGTCACTTGGGGAAAGAAAGGAGCTATGTAAAGAAGGCCAAAGGCGCCGAGTTCAGTTACAGAGGGGATCATTGCGATCTCCAGGTGCCATCGAATCCGATCTCAATACTGTTTCTAGCATTGAATTAAATGAAGGAAAGAGTGGGTGGTTGAAACCTCCTTTCATTCATTAAGTGAGGGGAATGAAGGGTCTGGAAAGCTGCCTGCTCGAAGAGGTCCTATGTATCGATTTTCTCAAAGAAGACATGCCGAAGTCCTCAAATCGACAGAGAAGTGTGCACACGCTAGCCAAGCACTTAATGGCTCAGCTACCCTCCTTATAGGAGCCATGCATAGTTAAGGTGGCACTTAAAGAAAGATATGAGTACGAGTTTGACTGAAGGGACACCAAGCCTTGGGTGACTGGGCACGCCTCTGTGAGGTGAATTTTCCTGAGTATATAGACTCATTCTTTGTATTTTGTAAGGATCGATGGTTGAGCAAAGCTCCTGATTGTAAGGTTTTGATGAAGCACTGGTCGCTCTGGTAAATATAGAAGGCATTTGAGACTTCTTACCTTATGGATGTTAGATTCTTTTCCATTTCTTTGTTTACTGTGTTAGAACAGATCGCAATTGGAGGATCCATTCGAGTTGCACTATTGTAGGATGATGTAGGATGGATCAATGCAATAGTCTCAGCATTTCTAATCAGTTCTTGTGTTTTCTAAGTACTGGAATGGCTCGGAATTGGGGGATCCAGTCAAGTCACCCCTCAGCTCTTTGAAACTTTGGACCAAGAGGATCTTGGCTTCTGATTTTTTCTTCTTCAAGCTTCCAAAGGCCTGTTGCCTGAGGTTGTCTTGCCCACCCTTCTCACAAGTGTTCCATCTACCACCCTTTAATCAACTTACTGACAAAAGTTGGATCAAGACCTCCCTTGCTTTCTACATACCAGGCCCAGTTTTCTGTGTTAAAGCTATATTTTCTTGAGTCTTCACCCATATGATCGCCCCATTAAAAAAATCGTGACATAAAACTGATGGGCGTTGGGCTCTGCTCCTGCAAGAAATCCAGGAGTGACTTCTTACGCTAACATTTCTGGCGCTGTTTCTAGGGACGAAGTTGAAAATTTTCCCCGGGATTGAACGACATTGAGTCTCTGATTCTGAAGGTGCATCAGGTATCAAAGCCCTTGAAGATTGCTACTGTGCACCTGGCGACTCCATTGCGATGAATTCGCTAGGCAGAACCTGCCGAGTTAATTTTGGATTTCAGAGGTAGACACACACAGTCTCATCCACAGTTGCCTCTAGCTACACCCGAATCTGATCCAGAGGTGGTTCTCAGAAAAGGAAAGGCCCCTGAAGAATAATATTCCATCATCGAACCAGGTAATTCACCATCTCCTTTCGTAAGAACTCCATTTTCTCCTCCTTAGATTCTTGACCGTCCTCCTTCTGAGGTGTTCCGTTTCCTGAATTTTGGGAGTGTTCCTGCTGAGTTTTCCCCTCCTGGTCTAGGATTGGAGGGAGAAATCCTTGTCACTCCCCTCTCCTCTGAAGCTGTACCTTGGCATAGACCTAGGACTACAGAAGATTTACCCACTCCTGCACAAATAAAAACACCTACTGACTTGAGCTCGTTAGCTTTGTCCTTAAATCCTCTCTTGTTTCGCACTCCACTTCGAGACTCATTCCTAGTAGCCCCTTCATGAACTCCTTCTCCTCCAAGATCTCCTCCACCTAATATTCCTATGTCTAGTGCTAATCCCCCTCTGAATAGAATGGACGCCATAGTTGCTGCCAGATATTCTCCCTTAATCCTACCCTATCCTATGAATCCTCTCCCTGCTAGAGACTACTTGAAGTATATGCCCAAGTTCACTGGGGAAGGAGACATAACTGTCGAAGAGCACCTGGCTTCTTTCTACAGTTATGCAGACAACCTCAACATTGAAAATGAAGATGTCTGGATGAGAGTCTTTGTCCAGAGCCTGGATGGCGAGGTGAGGAAATGGTTCAGAGGATTGCCCCCCAGATCTATTGCTGGGATCGAAGCCCTATATAATGCTTTCCTGAGGTAGTGGGGCGATAGGAAAGATTTCATGTACTACATGACAAAGTTTGGGTATTTGATGAAGATGGAAGGAGAGTCTGTCTTTGACTTCTCCAAAAGATTCAATAATATGTATAATAAAATCCCTGCCGAGATAAAGCCTTCAGAATCCTTGGCCAAGATCTCTTATGCTAGTGCGTTTGGCTCCGATTTTTGTCAGTTACTAAGAGAAAGAAGAGTCACCTCCTTGGCTCAAATGAAATATGTGGCCATAGAAGTGGAATCCAATGTGTTAGCAGCCGATAGACTGAGAAGCAAGACCAAAGCAGACTGGAGGAAGGGAAGGTCAGAATCCTCAACTTCTGGCCCATCGATTTCTCACCCTTAAGTAGATGAACTGACCAGGATGGTGAAGTCTCTGTCTTTAAAGATGGAGAGAATGAAAGTGGAAGTGAGGCAAGCATACAAGGGCCCTCAGAACGCCGAAAACAAAGGAGGTTTCAGAAAGCCAAACAATTTTACTCCCCCGAATGTGCAAAGAGAGAGGGGAAGAGACAGAGAAGACCAGAAAATTCAAGCCCCTTTTCAAAACAATTTTGTGGTCGAAGGGGAAGAAGGGGGAGCTGATGATCTGGACCCTGAAATCCATTGCTTCAGGGACACTCCTCCTTTTCGCCATCTCACTCAATTATCATATGAGGAGTCTCTCATGGACAGCCAACTAAATGAACTGAGCTAGGGAAACAAGAATAGTGGTGGCCAAGGCAGGTATGAGCTGCGTTGCAAAAAAAGGCCAGTAGCGCCCGATGATCCTGAGCAGTCCACTAGAACAGAGAAGCCTATTAATGAGGTAGTGGACAGTCACAAAGGTAAGAAGAACCAACCCCCCTCTCCCATAGTCCAGATTCATGTTCCTGAAATAAGAGAAATCCCAAAGCTCTCATCTTCTTTTAATTTCGAGCACGAAATTTAAAAAATCAGAATCCCTGTGCCTCTGACAGAATTGATTAAACATGAAGGATTCAGGAAACACTTCTCTAATCTTTTACAGTCCGAGGTCTCAAGCCTTCCCACAGACTCCATCAATTTTCAAGATGAAAAGCCTGCAGTTATTCTAGGTCCTATGATAAAATACAGGAATCACTCATCCCCTCCCTTCTACACTTCCTTGAACATACATGACAAGGTAATGCACAACTGTTTGATGGATTCAGGGGCTTCTCACAACCTCATGCCCAAAACCATCATGAAAGAGTTAGGGCTAGAAGTCACCTAAGCCTATCATGACCTCTATTCCTTCGACTCTAGGAAGGTTCAGTGTCTAGGAGTTATCAAAGACCTGGTCGTGACCTTGTTTCAGCTGCCCATGAAAAGTGTGGTCATGGATATTGTAGTAGTCGATGTCCCCCCCAAGTTCGATATGTTGTTATCAAGATATTGGATAAAAATACTGGGGGGAACCTTGCATATGGACCTCACATATGCTACTATCCCAGTGTTTGGAGGAGAACATAGAAGACTATATAGGGAAGCCCAATTGGCCTATATAATCAGTGATGAGGTCAACCCCACCAACCATCCCAATTTTGCCTTAGACACTGATTTAGGTTCCAGTGTGCTTCAACTCACTAATGCTCCCGAACCTCCTCTTAAACTCAGAAATCAGCCCACCATTTCCCCTAAATTTCCTCCCCCCATCACACCCATCTGGAAAATGTTCTTTGATGGAGCCTCTTCCAGGGAAGGTGCTGGTGCTGGGGCATTTTTTGTATCACCTGCTCAGGAAACCATATCTCTATCGTACAAAATAGAATTTGAAGCTACCAACAATGTGGCAGAGTATGAGGCTCTTGTTCTAGGATTAAGAGTTGCGAGGGAAATGGGAATTCAGGAGGTAGCAGTGTTCGGAGATGTAGAGTTGGTGGTCCAACAGATCAGAAACGCCTATCAGGCTAAGCATCCTCGACTCAGAAGTTACAGAAATGAGGTATGGGACCTAGTTCATAGTTTCTTCTCAACATTTAACATTTCTTTCATCCCAAGAGAGGAAAACACGAGGGTAGATTCCTTGGCTACATCAGAAAGTAATTTCAAAGTACCCTTGCCGCCTAAATTCAGATATGATGTGGAAGTGAAATACAGGCCCTCCATACCTGACAACATCAAACATTGGAAGGTATTCGAGGATGATCTTGAGATCAAGAATTTCTTGGAGACTGTTGAAGAATTTTGAGAGATGCATATCGACCGAGACTCTGTCTCTGGAGAAAATCTTGATGGGGGTAATTTTCTGAATAAGATTGTAGAGCGTAACATTGTGTAGCTTCCCAGCAATCATATTCCAAGGGGACTGGTTCCTTTGGAAAGGATTTTTGATAGAAATTATGTGTCATTAAAAGGAGATACCTCGGAGGATGGCACTAGTACTATTCAGTGCAACATTGGGACCGAGAGTGAGCCCAAGTTTGTCAAATTGTCAAGAAGTCTGACAAAGGAGCAGAGGTCCGAATACATTGGACTTTTGAGGGAATTTGATGATGTGTTTGCCTGGACCTACAAAGACCTCAAAACCTATGACACCTCTGTCATCGAGCATAAAATCCCATTAAAAGAGGAGGCAAAGCCATTTAGGCAGAAGCTGAGAGAGATCCATCCTATGTTGCTGCCTATCATGGAGAGGAAAGTGAAGAAGCTGCTTCAAGCTCAGATCATTGTACCACTGAGATATTCAGAGTGGGTGGCCAACTTGGTTCTAGTAAGGAAAAAGAATTCAGAGATCCGACTCTGTGTAGACTTTAGAAACCTGAACAGGAGCTCACGAAAGGATAACTACCCCTTACCAAATATGGAGCACATACTGCAGAGGGTAACAGGAGCTTCCAGGATATCCATGATTGATGGTTTCTCTGGCTACAATCAGGTCTCTATTTTGCCTGATCCAGGGAAAAGACGACATTTACCACTCCATGGGGGACATTCATGTACGCCAATATGTCGTTTGGGTTAATGAATGCAGGGGCAACATTTCAGTGTGCCATGGACATATCTTTTTTGGGGGAAAAGGATAAATTTGTGGTCGTTTATCTGGATGACATCACAGTTTTTTCAAAATCTGATAAAGAACACCATCACCATCTCAGGAAGGTTTCTTGAAATGCAGAAATTTTGGCATTTCATTAAACCCCAAGAAATCTCTATTCGCCATGCAGGAGGGAAAGTTACTAGGCCACATAGTATCAGTGGAAGGAGTCAGAATTGACCCCAGTAGAGTTGAGGTGATACAAGCCTTATCGATCCCGAGGTCCAAGAAGGAGGTCCAATCTTTCCTCGGTAAAATTAATTTTCTGAGGAGGTTTGTGTCTAACTTTGCTGAGGAGGTAAAGCTTATAATAGCCATGTTGAAGAAAGGAAATGAAGTAAGTTGGACCCCTCAATTGTGACATTCCTTTGAGAAAATCAAGAAGGCCCTGATTGAAGCTCATGTGCTTATCAGTCCCGACTACTGGAAGGATTTCCTTATTTTCTCCTTTGCCTCACCTGACACAGTGATTGTTCTATTACAGAAAAACAACAATGGGTTGGAGCAACCTATTGCTTATTTCATCTTAGCATTGAGGGATGCCGAAGTCAGGTATGACACTATGGAGAAGCAGGCCTATGCTCTAGTAAAATCTCTCAAAGCTTTTAGAACCTACGTCTTGCTGTCAAAAATCATCGCCTATGTCCCCTCGGTTGTTGTTAAAGACATTCTTATTCAGCCTGAAATAGATGAGAGAAGGAGTAAATGGATAGCCAAAATTCTGGAATTTGACCTGGAAATAAGGCCTACCAAATTAATCAAAGGTCAAGGTTTAGCCAAGTGTTGGTTGAAGCCAATTGCCAAGCTTTGGGGATAAATTTCATCAACGAATTCTCAGGTATTCAGCAGGATCGGTTGTTTGACATAGACCCTCAAAGGGAGCCCCCATTGGCTCGATTTCCTTGGTATAAGGATGTCATATACTTTCTGCAAGAGCTGCGACCTCCAGACGGCCTGCAAAGAAACAAAGCAAGAGATCTGAAGCTCAAGGAAGTCAGATACTGCCTTATCGATCAAATTTTATATTGGAAAGACCCCCCAGGGGTGCTTTTAAAATGCATGAGTCCACAAGAGGTCGAAATGATCGTGGCTAAATTTCATAGCAACCTGTGTGGAGGGTACCATTTCTAGAAAGCCACAGCCCACAAAATCCTCAGGGCTGGATACTACTGGCCTACCGTGTTCACTAACGTCTGCAAAAGGGTTAGAGCCTACATCAAATGTCAAAAATTTGTAGGAAAGCAACAACTCAAGTCTTTGTTGTTAAATCTAGTGGTGGTTTTAGGACCTTTCCAACAGTGGGGCCTAGATTTCATTAGAGAAATTCACCCTGCTTCCAGTGGGAAACACAGGTGGATCCTGACTGCTATAGATTTCTTTACCAAGTGGATTGAAGCTATCCCTACTAGGAGTGCTTCCCACAAGGTAATCATTGGATTCTTGAAGGACCGCATCACGAGATTCGGCTACCCGAGTAAAATTGTCACTGATAACGCAGCCGCTTTCAAGTCCGAGATGTTGGCCAAGTTCTGCGAGCAGTTCAGAATCAAGCTGATTCACTCCACCCCATATTACCCACAGGGAAACGGTTTAGCAAAATCCTCCAACAAAAGCCTGATAAGGATCATCGAAAGGCTGTTGGAAGACAACAAGAAGGCCTGGCATTCCAGATTAAAATTTTCTCTATGGGCCGACCGACTTACCACAAAGAGATCTATCAGTGTCTCTCCTTTCCAATTAGTCTATGGAGCGGAGGCTGCTTTCCCCTCTCAGTTATCAATTCCTGTGGAAAAATTCCTCCAGGACCATCAGGAGGAGCCTGATGACATGATCAGAAGGATTCATCAGCTAGTGGAGGTCCAGTAGGCTAGGGAGCAGACAGTGGACAGAATTCAGGACCATCAACAAAAGATCAAGTAGGTTTTCTATAAGAAGTCCAAGAAGGAGTGGTTCTAGATAGGAGACCTGGTGCTGAAATGGGATGCTCCTAAGAATGATAAGGGAAAACACAACAAATTTGAAGCCCTGTGGATCGGGCCTTTCAAAATCTCTGAGACTTTCTCAAATAACACGTATAGGTTGCGAGGTTTGGAAGGTGAAGAAGTTTTCAGCAGCCCAGTGAATGGGCATTTTCTGAAGAAATGTTTTGTTTAAGTCTCAGATGGCTCCTTTGTTTGTAAATATTGTCTTTTTGTTTCTTTGTTCGTTTTCGTTTTTATTTTTCGTCTTAATAATGACTCCATAGCCCAACAGCAAGGCACTGGAGCTGCAAAATGAGTCCTTAGAGCATCACAGGGACGACTCTATCCCCCGTGGAGCCTAATGTTAGCAACATTACTTATCTTTGGCATAGGGATATCCAGGTCTGTAGGTTGCACCAGAAGCGCCCAAGCGCAGCACACAGAAGAAATCCATTTCGGGCCTAGATCAAGCGAGCGAGCGCTCCGATTTCAACATTCACGATGTATCCAAAGAATCAGATCAGCGGTGGGTGGGAAATCACGATTAGCAAAGTTGCGCTAAGGTTAGCGCAATGGATAGCGCCCATAGCATGTTCAGAAATGGATGACAGTCGCTCATCCCAAAGGTCATGTGGCACGAGATCTGGTCATGTCAGCTTTTCGACAGTCGCGAGTGCAAAGGGTGAAGGTTTTATGTCTTTGAACATCACGAAACCCCGAACCCCGATAGTGCCGAAACTGGGGCCCGCGACATCATGGAACACTTTCAGCCATACAGCTAAAGGGGACACCTGGTAGCAAATTGAGCCATCTCAGTGTTTCGCCCATCGTGACTCCAAGGCGCAAAGAGAAGCTTCGTTATATTCTGATGTGCGAGGTGCCGGGAGAGTCCCGGACCCGGGCCCACAGCAGCGTCGGGTGAGTTCAGGACCGTCATATCTCAGAGGGACGCATGGCACCAGATTGAGCCATCTCGGCGTTTCACTCATCGCAATTTCAAATTGCAGGGATAGCCCCTTCATATTAACGAGCGTCGAAAGTGCCTTGGGAATAAGCACGTGGTCACAGTTCGTGGTCACTTGGGGAAAGAAAGGAGCTGTGTAAAGAAGGCCAAAGGCACCGAGTTCAGTTACAGAGGGGATCATCGCAATCTCCAGGCGCCATTGGATCCGATCTCAATATTGTTTCTAGCATTGAAGTAAATGAAGGCAAGAGCGGGTGGCTGAAACCTCCTTTCATTCATTAAGTGAGGGGAATGGAGGGTTTGGAAAGCCTCCTGCTCGAAGAGGTCCTGTGTATCGATTTTCTCAAAGAAGCCATGCTGAAGTCCTCAACTCAACAGAGAAGTCTGCACATGCTAGCCTAGCACTTAATGGCTCATCTACCCTCCTTACAGGAGCCATGCGTAGTTAAGGTGGCACTTAAAGAAAGATATCAATATGAGTTTGATTGAAGGGACACCAAGCCTTGGGTGACTGGGCACACCTCTATGAGGTGAATTTTCCTGAGTATATAGACTCAATCTTTGTATTTTGTAAGGATCAATGGTTGAGCAAAGCTCTCGATTGTAAGGTTTTGATGAAGCACTGGTCTCTCTGGTAAATATAGAAGGCATTTGAGACTTATTACCTTATGGATGTCATCTTCTTTTCCATTTCTTTTTTAACTATGTTAGAACAACTCGGAATTGGAGGATCCATTCGAGTTGCGCTATTGTAGGATGATGTAGGTTGGATCACTGCAATAGTCCCAGTGTTTCTAATCAGTTCTTGTGTTTTCTCAGCGCTGGAATGGCTCAGAATTGGGGGATCCAGTCGAGTCACCCCTCAGCTCTTTGAAACTCTAGACCAAGAGGATCTTGGCTTCTGAGTTTTTCTTCTTCAAGCCTCCGAAGGCCTATTTCCCGAGGTTGTCTTTCTCACCCTTCTCACAAGTCTTCCATCTACCACCCTTTAATCAACTTACTGATAGAAGTTGGATCAAGACCTCCCTTGCTTTCTACATACCAGGCCCAGTTTTCTGTGTTAAAGCTATATTTTCTTGAGTCTTCACCCATCTGATCGCCCCATTAAACAAATCGTGACATAAAACTGATGGGCATTGGGCTCTTCTCCTGCAAGCAATCCAAGAGTGACTTCTGACGCTAACAGATCCAAGGGATTGGTATGCCAGAATGGACAGCTATCTAACGAGACTTGGTTTCTCCAAGAGTCATGTAGATCCAAACCTTTACTATAAAGTCGTGGACAATGCACCTGTAATCCTACTGCTATATGTTGACGATCTATTGATAACAGGTGAAGAGTCTCTCATTATTCAGTGCATGAAGGAATTAGGTTCTAAATTTGATATGAAATATCTAGGTCTCATGCACTATTACTTCGGACTAGAAGTATGGCAAAAGCATGGTGAAGTATTCCTTGGACAAGGAAAGTATGCAATAAAGGTCCTTCAGAAATTTGGAATGATGGATTGTAAGTCCATGGACACTCCTATGAATGCGGATATAAGAAAAGTCAAAGTTCCAGATTCTGATCCAGTAGATCCATCTCTATATCGACAACTAATTGGGTCATTGATGTATTTAGTAAATACTCGACCAAACATTTGCTTTGTCATGAATACACTAATCCAATTCTAGGTGGAACCATGACATGAGCATTGGATAGCTGCAAAGCATGTATTAAGATATATTTGTGGAACAATAATCTATGGTTTGAGATATATCGCATCCAACAATATACAACTTCATGGATTCATATACTCTGATTGGGCAGGAAGTGCAGAAGACAGAAAGAGCACTTCTGGTATGTGTTTCATCTTGGGCTCCGCTATGGTATCTTGGGGCAGGGGGAAACAGAATTCGCTCGCACTCAGCACAATAGAAGTAGAGTATATGGCACCATGTGAAGCATGCACTGAAGCAATATGGTTAAGGAAGTTAATCTCTGATTTATTTGATCAGATTCCAGAGTCGACCATAATATATTGTGATAATCAGAGTTGCATAAGATTATTAGAAAAACTCATGTTTCATGAAAGGTCGAAACATATTAAGATCAAATATTACTTTATTCGAGATAAAGTCTAGGAAGGAGAGGTAAAGCTTGATTATATCCCCACTGACGAGCAGACAACAAACATTTTGACAAAACCTCTATCCAGGATAAAGTTTGCATATTTCCGAGAAAAGATGGGGATCGTGGAAATAACTCTCTTAGATGAAAGGGAAGACTCTCTAGGTTAGGAGGGAGCACTAAAATATTATTGGAAAACATTGTTGAAAAATATTAATGAAATATTTATCTTTGTGATTGAAAAATAGTCCAGATTGGACAGATTCTTTCCTATTCGGAAAGTGGATTGATATTTTTTGACGGACAACAATTTCCCATTGTGGTTAACATGGGAAATGGTCCAGATTTTTTATGTATCATAGACAACGACTTCCCATTGTGGTTAACATGGGGAGTGGTCTAGGGAAGTCTCTCTTCTTGAGGGTTACTCAAGAAGACTGGCCCGCCTCGTCGGACAATGATTTCT
>JZKD02S1811364.1:162224-210444 GCA_000966675.3 Picea glauca
CTTGAGGGTTACTCAAGAAGACTGGCCCGCCTCGTCGGACAATGATTTCTCATTGTGTTTAACATGAGGAATGGTTTGTTTTGGAGGTTGATGCAGGAAATATTTTCCTCTTGTGGTTAATGGAGGAAATGGTCTAGACAACCATTCCTTAGGGTTTATACATTCTCTCTAGGGTAAAATTTGATTAGTGTAGTAGGAATGGCCCAGGGTGGGGAATGGTCCAGGATCAACAACCAGGGATAGACATTCCTTAGGGTTTATACATTCTCTCCAGGGTGCACTTTGATTAGTGTAGGAAGAATGGCCCAGGGTGGGGAATGGTCCAAGTTCAGAAGACAAGACAATTATTCTTCCTCGTTTGAGAATAATAGTCCATATATCTCATTGTTATACTCTGAGGGCAGATATTCTTTCATATCTCACAGACGTGAGTGAAATTTTGGCCCAGATGATTCAATTTATTTTAACAATATTTTTTTGTACAGGTTGGCATTAGATGATTGTTATGGAGACTACCTGTCTCCAGACAGTAGAGATATACTATTGTGGTGGATTTGTTCCACTGTTTGTGACTATGTGTCACGGTTTGAGTAGTTGTGTACTATCTTGAATAAAAACAAGTGTGTTCTATCAATTGATATTGTACCAGTTGTCATAGGATAATAATGACGGTGCTCGTGATACTACCAGTTGAATGGTTTGTTTGTGGTCAAGACCATACCTCCCTAGCTAGGAGGAGGTATGAACCTCTATTGTGACCTATGACGAGATTAGAATATTATAGAAGGAAGGAAATAAGTAAAGGAAACCCTAGAAAAGATGTTAGTTGCAGAAATATAATTAATATGAATTAATTAGTACCCAGAAGGAGAAGTCGACCCCAGTAAGTCTGCCATACCATTATAAATACAGGGTGCCAGTTCTCATTATTCACACTTCTCAGAATTGCAGAGAGCAGTTTCTGCACACTACAGTTGGCAGATTGGTGCGTAAGTTTCTGGGGAAGGTGTTGCGCCAGTTTCTAAGTAGGACTATCTGATCAGCTTGGTTTCTATTCTTGCTTGGTCCATTAGCCTTGCTTGTCTATTGATTTCTACTAGTATTCTTCTCTATCAAGGTCAAGGTGCTCGGAGGGAGGATTTGGCCTATGGTTGGGTGACAAGGGTATTATCAATGGTAAAATGAGCACAATCCTTCATACTCTAACATGTTCCACATATACTTCTTCTTCAAAGTTTCCATTCAAAAATGTTGACTTTACATCCATCTGATAAACTGGCCACTTGTACTGCGCGACAATGGATAGCATAGTTTTGACTATGTTCATGCACGCAATTGGTGCAAATGTTTCATTGAAATCAATTACAGGTTGTTGTGTAGAACCTCTTCCAACTAACCGTGTCTTGTGCTTATGCACATTTCCTTCTGCATCTTGCTTGGTTTTATAAATCCACTTCACACTAATCACATCCTTATATTCAGGTACGTCAATGGATCATCATCCATGGCTTGTGCCCATACATCATCTTTTACTACTTCTTCAAAAGTTAATGGATCATCAATGTGTGAAAATAAGGAAAAAACTAAAAACGAATCTTCATTATAGATGTCATGCAAAATTCTTTTATTTCTTGGTAACATAATTGGTAATGTTGTATCTAGGGATGTACAACTACTCAGACTTCTTGTTGGTGTTTGTTGCGCTCTAGGTGTATACTGCACACATGTTGTTCTTTATCAAGTGTTATGCAATGTGATTTGCGTCACAATGCCAGGTATAGAAGGGACTGTGGATTGATTTGAACATGGTGTTTGAACCATTTCATCTACTATGTCTATTACGAGGAAAATCTCTCTATGGATAGGGGTAAACAACAATAGACGGAAGTTACTGAAGAAATCAACTCTAATATCAGGTATGCTATATAAACAAATATGCTAGCAAGACAAGATAAAATGCCTACCCCATCCAGACGTTCGATGAAGTCCACCGTTGAGCACTTGAATCAAATAAATAGACCTGAAACTTGTCCTCAACAACCAAGAAATGCAAGAGTATGGTGATCATATATAATGTTAGCACATTCAATAGAATAATCCATCAACATTCATTAAAAATACGCCCATGGAATAACAATTCAAATATTTTCAAGATATTAATTGGACCAGAAAAGAGTATTTCTATTAAAATGTAATCATCATAAGTCAATGAATTACAAACTTCTGTGTCGGGACGGTTTGGAACCGAGAAACTAAGTCCCTTCTAGTTGGGCCTCCACCAAAGAAAAGATCATATAAGAGAGACAATGAGGTTCTCAATCAAGTACAGAAGAGCTTGGGGGATGAACAATGTGTTCAAACTTAAAAGGATAAAGGGATGCAGACTCAATATGAAGTGAATAATTTCTCTAAAGTAACTTTTCTCTCAAAGTTGAATTCTTCTCCTCTTTTCCATAGCTCGGATTTGGCCCATTTATAGCCTTCAATTCAAACTGAAGGGCCGAGTCAGAACATTTCTAGTGTATGGAAGGCCAAGGATCATGGATCTCGTGACGTGACATGGAAACACGACACCATTTTTTAATTTTGGGCAAAAAACCTGATGTACGTAGGTTGTAGTGGTGCAACCTACGTATATGCATGTTTTACAATAGGTAGGGTGCGTATATGTGGAAAAATAATGTTTTTATCTCTGGGATTTGCAAAAAAGGGTCTTCAAGTCTGCATAGGGAACTAGAACAAGCCCTTCTGAGAAAATTTTCATAGGGTGATGAAAATATTTCTATAAAAGATGCCCCCTAATGTGTGAGGTCATAGAAATATCTGCGATGGACGAAATACATTATAATGCCCAGAAGCAAGGTAATAGGACCCAACTGGAAGAACTAGTTGCTCATGAGAATATTACAATCTCTATTGATTTTCCACACATGCCTGCCAATTTGAATTACACTGCAGATCCATTTGAAAATATACCAAACGGTTGTCCATGTACATGAATAGGAAATACAAAGGTGGCTACATGCTGGAGGCTATCATAGTCATGAACAAGGCCCAGTAAAACTAATTTCAAAATCAATCTAAAGATATTTGTATACAATGGAGTACAATCTGATCTCCCATGATCACTGAAGTCACATAGGTATTGGTCCAATGAAAAGTAGCAACAACTCAGGAAAGTTGCGACTATGAGATGATGTATTCAAGTCTTCTACACAATCTTCCAAAGGTGCAAGTCTACATCGTGTGAATAAAGGAGTTGAGGTCGAACACAATGAGGCTTCGTTTGATTACTGGTCATTGAGGTATACCATTAACAAACATAAGAAAACCTACTGATAATGAAAGTAGGTATCAAGGCATCGAGTACATTCTTAAAAGTGTGAATAGAGGTGTCGGGGTCGAACACTTGAAGAATCCATCGATCAAGAGACATTGTTGTATTCCAAACTATCGATGGAGAGAGAACCTGCCACTAATGACTACAAGCTTTTAGGCACTCATAGGACTCTAGGTCTCGTCTCCAGAATAGATGAGATGAAGCCGATGGAAGGAGACCCACTGAAATGAGAGAATTAAGGAATCTCTCATCATTTAGAATGAGGTACAAAGCAGGAGCTTTATTATTTGGAGGAAATCAGAAAAAGAACATGTTCACAAACCAACGACCCTGTGCGTCTTTCGCATGTGCTAGATGCAAGTGGTACACAAAAAAGACCCTTTGAATAGAAACCAATAAGGAAAAATACTAAAAAAGGAGAGGAAACCACCACTAAGGTTAATGGCATCTGAGACACTGCACATATCCCAATGTGTGAATAGATTTATTGTTGTCGAACACAAGGGAAACCACCCAGTTAATGACCCAATATGAAATGTCGAGTGTTGGGTTAAAGGTTACCTACCAATGAGGAAAGTAGGATGAAGGTGTGCAATAAGACTATAGCTTCATGTAATTATTAGACACACTTAAGGTATGGTCGACATGCAAATTCAAGAGTTCTGAGGAATGACCGACACAGGTTGATAGACATGCTTTGAATAAGAGAATGAGACATATGGAAGACTTTGGAAGCATAGACTCAATGATAAAACTTTGATATCTAGGAGGCATCAATCAAACCCTCCATAGGGATTGTAAGAGTAACCAATCAGGGGAGTACACTCTCTATAACGAGATCAGCTTCCTAAGGTCATGCTAAACCCAAAATTTTGATGACAAGTGGACTCAAAAAACATTTTCTCTGCTCAAAGGTGAAACGACTACTGCCAATATAAGATAATACTCCTTTCCCTCCCATATTTTTTTATTTTTTCATAGTCAAATGAATGTTATGATATAGAGGAGGAAACGAGTGTCACAAGTACGAAAAACTAGCTCTAGCAGTGGAACATACCTATGCTCAATGCAAGCAGGTGCATGTGGGAGATGGACACTCAGAGCAATGTTTCCTCTTGGGTATAGGGTTTCAAGTTGAAAATAATATAAAAAATCCTCTTCTTGGCTGATGATGCAAAGTGCTGAGGTGAGAGGCTTATAACACAAAAGAGAGAACCGACAATAGGCTCAATACTGCAAGCAAGAGAATGAGATGCAATTACAACTTAATGCCAAAAAATGTTGTTTTTTGTAATCTTAGTCTACTTGGTTTGAAAAGGGGATAAACTTGCACCAAATAGACATTCTTTCAAATCCAATTTATGAGTGTGAAAGAGACAAGTTCACTCGGCAATCTTTTCTCTTTTTGAAATGAGTCGGAAAAAAACTTAAATCAAACTCATTTGGGAGTCTTGTAGGTATAGGTCAGCATATTTATGAATAATAAATGAGGTTTGAACATAAAGTCATGTATTAGCTATAAGGGACTCCTGGTCTTAAGGAAAGAAATATCTACATGGGCACCGAATGAAGCACAGGGTCTAACTAGGGTACCCATGTTTGGTAAGTCTCTACCATTCGATAATGACACTTCTAGTTGTAGGTAGAAGGTTTTGTGTCGCTATGAAATGGGTTCGTAGATAAGGCATATGAGTTACAGTCATATGATGATGCAAGTGTGCATGATGGATTGGATACCTATCTTATATGTTGGATAATGAAAATACCTGTCCAAAGTTATGAACATGTGACATGGCACTAAAAACCGCAAGAATCCCTTGATAAAACTACAAAAAACAACTCCAGCCACTGTCATATTAGTCCATTCGTACAAAATATTGTACGAAACTAGGTAAAGTGGGTAAACATTTCCTATAAATAGTAAAAAAAACAATTTTACTATACCATTTGCATTTTTACCCAAATAGTGGATTTTGGACCAAATTGCCTCCAAACTTCAATTGGTGATTGTGGAAGCTATGAGCGATGGAATCGACAACTGTCTGGACCAAGTAACCCATATTGATCTCCTCTTTCTTTTCAGTGGATTAAAATTTGTAATTAGGTTTCATTTTTTAAATTATTTAGGGAGCAATGTCAAAACATAGGTCTACACGAGCTACAGTTTATCGGGTCGCGTATACGCATTATTATATGCGATTGTTTGAAAAACAACCAACATATAATAACCCTTATACGAGAATGTGTAGGCTAAAACTCACATATATCTCCGTGGATAATTTTTTTTAAAGGTTGCAAACTCAAAAAAGGGTTTGACTCTTGCAAGATGTTGCTAGAGTGGAGAGAAAGAGAGCATGAGGAGGTGGATGTTGTAGTGAACACAGATCCAAGGGCCCAAATGGCCTTAAAAAGATGTGGTCTATACATTTTTTGGGCTCTAAAAGGGATGAGGGCACAAGTGAGATTGCTTCAGCTGCTTTTGAACTACTTGGACCTGGATAGTGAGAGCTTCAACCTTGATGGACAACCATTGAGGATTGAAGTTAAGGACATCTATTTCTTGATGGGACTATTGCATGGGGATGAGGTGGCCAAACTCAAAGCCCGATGAGGTGGGAGTGGCATGAATATCGGGAATTACATAGCCACTCATTGCATTGCAGGGACCGAGAAGGTAGGGATCCAACTCCCAATCAAAGCGATCGACAATCCGAGTCTCAAGATTGCTATCCTAGTTTTGACATGGATCATAGGGTCAACCTCTTTTCACCATACATCAAGGCCACCTATGTTCTACTTAGTGGAGTGCTTGTGACCCACGGTGTATGACTGGTGCACCTCACTGCTGGCCAACATGAAGAGCCATCTGACAAAATGAAAACTGGGTAGTAAGAGGAACTTCGGGTTTTCCTCTATCCTTTGTAGTTTTTTATTCGAGTGGGTTCTAGGCTTGGGACCTAGAGTTGAGATTATTTCACGTGGACCTTGTGATCCTGCCATGGAATAGTGGACCGAGGTGATGAGGCGACAAGGAGTGGTAGGGTGCCAACACCCTACAATGATGACTTTTTCTTCTGGTGGATATGACAGGTTATAGCTCTAAATGACTACCCTTACGCATGGATTGACTCCAGAGGAGATCATGACATGCCATTACCACGGGGTTCCTCCTACGGGGACATAGGTATGTCACAATTTTTTAAATATTTCATTTTTTTGTATTTTTGTATAAGGATACACAAATATTTTTGGATGATGTTAAGTACTAACTAAACATGTATGTGATGCATAAGTAGGTCCATGACAGTCGAATGAACTTCCACGACATCGTTGAAGGCACTGGGGAGATGAGGTAGCAAGAGGGGATGCAGATAGACCACTTCAAAATGTGTAGGGAAACCTGTCTCGCTTGACGCAGGGGATTCCCATGGTTTAGGTGGAGGATCTGTCGGAGGCTATCCAATGGTAGGCGGTAGGTATGCCTCGTGCTTGGGTATGACTCCTTCGGTGTCTCACAAATTCTATAGTCTGCTATCATGACACTCATCCAACACCATAGGTGTAGATTTCATGACTATTATATGATAGGATGTATATGTATATTGAGGTTGTCAGCCTCAATTTTGTACTATAATATCATATTTTTTGAAATATATAAAAAAAAAGGATATTCCATTTAACTTATGTTAGAATGTGTACATTGATGAAAAAGTTTTTTTTTCTTTAGTTATGTGAAAAATGCCAATCTAACAAAAAATTAGCATATGGATTAGATGCATAATTAGAACTTCTAGGTATGTGATGATAAGTGATAAAATCAAACTATCATTCCAAAAGTCATACTCGTAAGAATCGTTGGATTAGAGTAGGGTCATGCACATGGTAACTTCCATTGAACTGACATACTACTAACTGGGAGTCCAGGCGAACCTCTAAAGAACGAATACCGTGTGAAATGGGATTGCGCAAAAGTTGTATAATGACGCTATATTCAACCACATTATTCATGGATGGCCCTAGGAATACGCCACCTGAGGACACCAGTAGACCGTTGGGTGAGTAAACAACCCAAGTGGTGGAAGCTAATTTCCCTGTATAATGACTGGATCCGTCTATGAATCCTAAGTAGACCGAAGACTTTGTTGACATCTTCCAATCAAGGGAAAACCTGATAAGCAAGCTAAATATACAAATAAAGGGAAAAGATATATACACTAAATTACATTAGTATACAAAGAGTTACGCCCAATTTAGGGGCTCAGGCGTAACATATTTTCAAATAGAGACCATTCCTGAACTCAACCAACATGTTCCCTTCATATTCTTCTAATTGATAAGCTCCTTTTTCTAGGACATGTTGAACGATATAGAGACTGTGCCACATGGGTTTGAACTTTCCTACCCCTAGTGGTTCTTTTTCTTGATCATATAGAAGGACCAATTCACCCTTATCGTACTGTCAGGGACAAACAGACTTATCGTATTAGACCTTGACATGTCTTTTATTTTCTTCGATAGTTGTAGAGGCATCTCGCCGCTTCTCATCTGGAATCTCTAGGTGCACAAGGCATTGTTTGAGATCGTAAGTGTTAGGTAGGAGCACAACTACCAATATAATAGAAGTAATTTCATATTCAATTGGTAATATCTAATCCATGTTGTGTACTAACTGGAAAGGAGAAAAAAAATTGGAAGCCTTCATCGAGGTTCGGTATGCCCAAAGTGTTGGATAAAGCATGATATGCCGATGAGATTTTCTCTCATTGACAAATTTCTGCAAAATGGTCTTGAGAAATTTTTCATGGCCTATACTTGTCCATTTTCCTGGGGGTAGTAAGGGGAAGAATGAACTTTCTTAAAAACCAGTTTGGATGCTACGTCTTTCATCATTTCATTCTGAAAATGACTGCCATGATTAGTGACAATCCCACTCGAGATTCTGAACCTGGCTATAATTTGATTGAATACAAAGAAGGAAACAGTCTTCCCATCGGATTTAACTGTAGGCATGGCCTCATCCCACTTACTGAAGTAGTTTACAACAACGATAATGTGTCGATGCCCGCCAGCCAAAGTTGGGTTGCAATCCAAAAAGTCCACCCCCCACTTGGTGAAGGGACCGACGGTAATGACTGGATGGAGAGGGGCTAGATGCGAGTGCATTTTCTAAGTGAACACCTGGCAGGGGTGACACTTATTAACCACTTCAACGCAATCTTTAAAGATAGATGGCCAAAAATAACTGGCTCACAAAATTTTATGGGTTGTCGCAAGCCTGGATAGATGACCACCATAATCCCCATTGTGGAATTCATTTAGGACAGAATCAACTTCTTCGTGAGTTAAACAACGATGCAAGATATTATCTTCTCCTTGATGATACAGATTGTCATCAACGATAAGTTATTTCTTAGCTTGATATCATATATGTCATCGATCATCTCCTGAGAGATGCTGAGGGAACTTCAATGTTTGAAGATAGAGAACAATATCTCCATACCAAGGTTCTGATGGCGAGACAAGGAAAATGTGTTCATCTACAAATGAATCTACATGAATAACATCCTTGTCTAATCGAGGGAAGTCAGATCTTAACTCTGCCAAAACTAGTGATTTTTTGAACTTCGCAGAAGAAAAATCAAGATTGAACTATTGTAGAATGACAATCGATTTATTGTACTTTCCCACTATGATACTCCTCGTAAGGACGTATTGAAATGGATTGACATCGATAACCAAAATAGTTTTTCAAATCAATATATAGTGTCATAATCGTTGGACTGTTTGAATGACAGCCAATTCTATATTTTCAACATGAGAATATTTGAGTTCGGAGCTGACTAAGTTTCGACTAAGATAGTAAATGATGTGCTGACGGAGCTCATCATCCTCCTAAACCAACACCATACCAATCGTCTCTTCGGACGCGGCGACATAAAGCAAGTAATATCTACCGTAGTCTGGAGAATTCAGCAGAGGTGTCGATACCAAGGCTTTCTTCAAAGCATCGAAGGATTCTAGGGCTCACTCATCCTAGATAAAAGGATTTTCCTTCTTCAAGAGACACATGAAACCCTTAGTAATATTGTCATAGTTTACTATAAACCGTCATAAAAAGTTAGGTTTCACCTGTAAACCTTGAAGTTAGCGAATAGTGCATGGGGAAGGAAATCAAAGTATTTCCTTAACCTTTAATAGATCTACCATGATCCCGGTATTAGAGACTAAAAATCCTAGAAGTCAACCTGACCTAATGCAAAAGATGCACTTATGAGGGTTCAACCAGATGGGATAATGCAGACATGTTTCAAATACTAGCCGAAGGTTATTAGGGTAATCGACTCTCTTACGGGAGTGAGAAGAAAAATAATTGAGCTAGGCTTCGACTATATGCTTGAGATCGTGAAATGTGAAGGTCATAGCTCGTTGGAAGGTTTCTCTGGCATTTTTAAGGCCAAAAGGAATCATCCGATATGTGAAAGTACCCCAAGGCAAAATAAATGTCATCTTATGTTGGTCCTCGAGTTTAATATGAATTTGGTTATACCTTAAAAATCCATCCATGAAAGAAAAAACTTTGCTTCCGTCACACTCGTCAAGAATATGATTAATGAAGGGTGTCACAAAGTTGTCTTTAGGACATGTTTTATTCAGGTCATGAAAATCCATGCATATGCGGATGGTTCCTTGCCTTTTATTCACAAGAACAAGATTGGATACCCATTCAGTCAAGGGAACCGGGTAGATAAATCCAACATTAAGCAGTTTTTCTACCTCTACCTTAATAACATGGGCCTTATTGGGATTGAAAGCTATAAGACATTGTCGAACAAGATTAGAATCTGAGTAATTTTTGATCTCATGTTAGAAAATTCGAGGGTCGATTCCTAGCATGTCTTCATATGAACAAGCGAATACATCTAGGAATTCCTTGAAGAGTACAATGTAGATCATAATTTATTCCGATGAACAATCCGCACCTATGTAAATATTTTCAACCTTGCCAGGAGTATGAAAGATATTGATCGTGACGGTAGGATAAATACTCTCCATGTTTCCCTTGACATAAATGTCATGCGTATCAAGTGGAACTACAGTGTGACCGACTATCTCACTCAAATTAGATCTGAAATCATCCTCTTCGATTCTAGAAAGCTCTGGGAGGAAATAAGAGTGATGATTCATATCATCCCAAGGTCTATCGGAACCATTCATGGTCTCAATGATAGCTTAATATGAAGGAAAAGTATCATCGAGGATGTCACATGAACAAAATGATGAAGTGGGCCACACAGGATCCAGAATAGGATCGTCCTCATCTATCTACGAGGTAACATGATCCAGGTCAATGGAAGAGTCAAGAACAACTTGATACGCAATCTCTGTTGTTGATAGTGGCATGGCCATTCCAGAATGTAATAGACATTCACAATACTTCGTCAAGGAAAGTAGGGTCCAAGGATCGTTAAAATATGAAGTGAGAAAAGGAACAAACCTCTCTAATGAAACGGGCCGACTGAACATGGCATATATATGGTGATTCGGTGCCATGAAGTCGAAGGTACCCATAAGGGATGAATACATTATAACATTGATATTATTATTTTCCAGCTGAGAATTGTCGATCATTGGGATCAACGGTCCAACATATGCATTGGGGATAGTATACACAAAGGACAATTGGTCTATCATCACGATCTTCCCATAGTGAGGAAAACAAAGAGTACAGAAGATGGATGATATGATTGCATTCATAGTGTAATTCCAATTTCATCCTAGTAAAAAGTTATATTCAAGGGGTGCATCAACCACATCATCATCCAACTCTACCTTCTTCCCACCTAACTAGACCGGAAAGGTGGGAAGAATACCCTGAGGGTGGAAGGAATGACCGTCAAAAGAAGTCAACATGGTCAGAGACTAAGAAAGGGTCAGAGAGTTGAGAGATTTCCAACAGACCAAGGACATCACACATGTTGCAGCACCTTCATAAAAAATAGTATGCTTGATGGTATACTTCAAGTAACGCACATGGATTTGGAATGCCACATGGTAAGGAGAGCGAGGATTCACATATGTGACATCAAACTTGATAAATTTTGAGCCACAAGGATATAGAGCTTCTATCACAAATAGAAAGTCATTCCTCTATGAAGGACACATATGGAATACCTCTAGAGATGACATCTCACAATGGGTTTGACCCAGGTCCTCAACAATAGAGTAATTATAGGTGGCTCTAGCATTAGGATTCTAGGTAGAGCGCTTGAGTACTCCTTTCAGAATTCGAGGTGGAGTCTCTAGTTTTTCGATCTGTAAATGCATATTTGAAGGAGGTGGAGACTTGAGATGAGGTACAATCTGTGGAGAACTGTAATCACGAGACCGAGTGGCTACATTAACCTCATATTTAACCATATTGATGCATAAACAATCATTGTCTTGTGTCGGTGGGTTTTGACTCCCACTCGCCACATTTCCTACATTTGAGGAGCTCGAGGTCAAGTGTTGAATATGTGGAAAAGGGTTAGTCAGCAAAGCGGGCGGTAGGGACAAAATCCTCATAGATTCTACAAGTTTGGGGCATAAATGGGTAAGGTGATCGTGTGTACAAATCTTACAGGGAAAATTCACCTTCCACCTTTCTTTCTTTCCCTCACCAAAATTATTATTCGAATTCTCATTATTACCATCGTCCTTGGGTTTATTATTATTCTTCCCACCCTTACGATTATTAGTATGTCCTTTCTTTTTATTCCCTCCTGGTTTTTCGTTGCCATTCGAGGTAGTTGATGATTTCATAGAATGTAAATATGTCGAATGAGTGGGATTGGAGGACATAGATGAAGCTGGCCCTCCTACAAACTAGTTTAGATACAACTCTTTCAAATAGCTTGTCATCGAGTCTTCATATTTCACATTGGCGGAGCCTACAATGCCATTGGCATGAGGCTCAGGAATTTTTTTAGGGTCATAGTTTTACCTCATTGTGTCTAGAATAATGGCCTATAACATCCTAGACTGAGCATATATAATATCTAACTATTGGTCTTTAAAAATCACTTCTTCCTCAGATGTAACCCTAGATGTAGAAACATCCTTAGAAATATAAGGCAGGAGAGACATAAGGAACCACTCTAGCAGGAATTTTGGGGATATGTAGGCCTTGGTCAACCTCTTATGTATACGCCACTACTAGATGTGATCTGATATATGAGTGGCCTTGTATTGACGAAAGCTCAACAGAAGTTCTATGCCAACATCGTAACGAACCGACAATTGGAAGTGGTTGAGGAAGACTAAAAACATCTGATTAAAAGTTTTGTATACCCCCGTAGGTAGATCGATAAACCATTTCATGGAAAACCCCGTGAGAGTGCGTTGAAAAAATATTAACCAAATAGAATCGTCGTTAAGGTAATTCGAAGAGCACCAAAGATGAAAAGTGGTAACGTGATCACCAAGATCCTCACCAGTTTTACCCTCAAATTTTGGAATATTCAAATGAATCTTAGTGGGGAAGGGGGACCATGTCGGATCATGACACACGAGGTTGTTCATTAACTTAAACAAGTCTACCAGATTCAGCATGGCCAGAAAAGGGAGACAGGTTTGTAGCATGTAGCCTCAAGCTCCCAGGAAAGATTTTTTTTAGGGAATCATAGCCCATCCAGGGTTCTAGTAAGCACCATGGCCCTATCCAAGATTTTAAGACCCTACTCCGAACTGATTCATGAGGAGTTGGTTGGGCACCATTCCAGTAGGAATGTTCTGATGAGGGTTTTAAAAACTGCCACCACCTAGAGTGGCTCTAGGTTGGGGGTTTCCCAAGGTATTAAATTGACCTCCTCTAAGTGTGAATCCATAGGATAAAGGTGGATTTGCCATTCCAAATGTATTGGTCGAAATCGGTACAAACGAGGTGGGTGTAAAGGACAAAATGTTCAGAGTCGGTACAAATGAGGTGGGTGTAAAGGATAGAACATAAGCAGTAGCTTGTCTACCAAGTTGGTTACTCCATCAAGGATCATTAGGATTAGACCCAAGGTTAAAAGGAGGAAATCTGGAAATAATAGGAGTCATTTGTAGGATGTGAGTACCACCAAATGAGAATGGAGTATGTGGAGGACCTGTGCCCCCAAGTCCAATGATAGTGTTTGTACCAGTCGTTGGGATAGAGGTTGAAAATTACGATGTGAAATTCGACATACCATAGGAAAAAGGACTAGAGGCCATAGGGATGGATTGAAAATTATAGCCCGGTGGGTGACAAAGAGACCCAAAAGGGTTCATGGATATAGGTTGAGTATTCATTATAGGACGGGCAAAGGTGATGATAGGCACCCCTAGCACTACAACCATTATGGTTGAAGGTGTCGAAAGGGTATCGTTAACTATAGTATGGATGGGGGATGTAGGACTCCCATTATATTTCTAACTCGATTCATTACTCATCCATGTATGATCACAAGTCTAATAAATGGAGGTGTGTGTACCACATTTGATAACTTTACGCCTTTTAGAAGGAAAAGACTCAAAATGCGGTGGTCATTGTAACAAGCGGAGAAACTTGGGGGGAAGATGGTATGGCTCCACGATGACTCAAGAATCAAGGTATAAAACAAATCCTAAGGCCAAATAGTAATCAAAGAGAACACCAAAATAAAATCAAAAGGCCAATATCCACATAAACAGGATAAATTCATTGAAAGGGGCCTCCCTCCGTAAAGTAGGTATGCCTCTCCCAAGAGGGGCCTGAGACTCCCTGCTAAAGATCGGAGGTATCAGAATCAATTATAAGGGCCCTCGTGGGATTAACAACCTATCGGTCAGATCCTCCCGGAGAGGTAATCCTCCATAAAGGTTGTGTGTTGTCAGAACCTTATCTGACCTAGGGTACATGCAGGATAACCCCTACAAGTAACCTATGTGGTACCTATGTCAAGAAACTAACCAAGCATGATATAGATAATGTGCAGGCGAATTTTCATAGGTCAGGTCCATCCTATGGGAAGGGTAACAAATCTCGAAACCTTGAAAGCACCACCTCTCACAAAGGTAAGGTACTATCAAGATCCCCATATACGAATAGATCCCTAGAAATATATTTGATGCTAATAAGGTATCGAGGGGATATACCTTCAACCAACCTCTTGTGACCTCGTGTTTGACTCCGGTGTAAGCGAAGCTTCCTGAAATCACCAATTATACAATGGATTTCTCCACTCCCTTAGTCAGACACATATGTTGATTTAATAGGCTTGGAGAAGTTTACTCACAAAATATTATTCCAAGGCTCTAAATCCTAAACTAGTTTATGCACCCTAGAAAAATAAAATCATTTATAATCAATTTTAAATTATCAGCATTACTTTTAGTGGCCTTGCTTACTCAAAAATGTGCGGTCATGAAACTAATGATGTTATGACTCAGCAAGTAAAATAAATGAATATGAATACAATGGAAAGTCCTAACTTCAATTCGCAATAAATGATATGCTTTTCAAAATGCAATTCTCAATTTAGTTCTACAATTCCAAATAAGATGCAATATTTCTTTACATGTACTAAGATCAATGATAAGGACTCAAAAGATCAAATGCCAACAATGTAAAATCTCTACTACTTTAGAATTTTCAATATAAAAGAATGAAAATGAAAGGACTGAACAATAACTTGATATAAAAACTCTATTGTATGTAAAAAAAGACAAACCAAGCAACATATCAAGAAGCAAACACCCATCCCAAGATGCAAGGACTATCAAATAAAAAGGATGATGAGAAAGACACCGCCGAAAAATTCAACCAAAGAAAGGTTTCATATCATTACACAGAGACTTAACAGTCATAACAGAGACCCAAGAAGACTCAACAACCACCAAAAATTACCCAAGAAATATCAAACCCAACAACCAAGCAACAACGGGTGATGTATGCCACTGTTTAGGAGAAAATCGCATATATACACCTCTTGCAGAAGGACATCACGCGTATCTACACGACTGTCAGGTAAAAACTTGCATATATGTGTTAAAACAAATCCAGGTTAAGGAGAAGGCTAAGAAAATAAGACTAAGAATGAATTGAGGATTTCAAGTAGTCAGATGACAAGAAAATCAATATAAACGAGGTGAATCAAAGAAGAAAAATACTCCAAACCCCGAAAAAAAAGAATGTTTCCCCAGTATGGTCACCAATTCTATTACGAGGAAAATATCTCTATGGATAGGGGTAACCAAAATAAATAGAAATCACTGTAAAAATTAACTCTAATATTAGGTATGCTATATAAAAAAATATGCTAGCAAGACAAGATAAAAGGCCTACCTCGTCTAGAGGTTCGATGAAGTCCACCATTGAGCACTTGACTCAAAGCAATACACCTGCAACTTTTCCTCAACAACCAAGAAACACAAGCATATGGTGATAATATATAATGCTAGCACATTCAATAGCATAATCCATCAACATTCATAACAAATATGCCCATGGAATAACAATTCAAATATTTGCAAGATATTAATTGGATGAGAAAAGAGTATTGAACTATTAAAATGTAATCAGTAGAAGTGAATGAATTACAAACTTTCGTGTCGGCACAGTTCGGAACCAAGACACTACGTCCCTTTCAGCTGGGCCTCCACCACTTCAATCCACCACCAAAGGCAAGCTCATATAAGAGAGACAATGAGTTTCTCAATCAAGTAGGGAAGAGATTGGGGGCTGAACAATGTGTTCAGACTTAAAAGGATAAAGGGATGCAGAATCAGTATGAAGTGAATAATTTCTCCGTAGTAAATTTTCTCTCAAAGTTGATTTCTTCTTCTCTTTTCCATAACTCGAATTTGGCCCATTTATATCTTTCAAGTGGAACTGAAGGGATGAGTCATAATTTTTCTAGTATATGGAAGGCCAAGGATCATGGATCTCATGACGTGACATGGAAAACCAACACCATTTTTTTATTTTGGGCACAAAACCCAATGTGTGCGGGTTCTAGTGGTGCAACCTACGTATACGGATGTTGTACAATAGGTATGGAGCGTATATGTTGAAAAATAATGTTTTTAGCTATGGGATTTTCAAAAAAGGGACTTTAAGTATACATAGTGAAATAAAACAAGTCCTTCTGAGAAAATTTGAATATGGTGAAGAAAATATTTCTATAACAGTGTCGTCATGCTCCATTGCATCAATAATTTTAACTATCTTTGTTATGCTTCCATTCCATGATTCATTCTCCATGAACTGAACATCACGGTTGATTATGACTCTTCTTGCGATAGGGTCATATAGCTTGTATCGTTTTGTTTCTTCAGAATACCCAACAAATATACATTTCTCTCCTTTGTTGTCCAACTTCCTTCCCATCTCATCTGGGACATGTGCATATGTGACACAACAAAAAACTTTTAAATGCCCCACATTATGCTTTAATCATGTCCAAGATTCTTGATGAACTTTATTTTTCACACTCTTTGTCAGACATATGTTCAATATGTATATTGTAGTTGTTATTGCCTCAGCCCAATATTCATTTGACAAATGTTTGGCTTCCAACATACTGTGTGCCATCTCCATGATGGTTCCGTTCTTTCTTTATGATACACCATTTTGTTATGGTGTATACCACACTGTAAGTTACGTGTAGATGCCATGAACTTTACAAAAGTTAGGAAATTGTCTTGAAATGTATTCTCCTCTTTAGTCACTTCTTAGAAATTTGATGTAATAACCACTATGTTTCTCCACAAGTGATTTAAACTGTTGAAAAAAACTCAATGCGTCAGATTTATGATTTAGGAAATAAATCCATGTTTTTCTTGCGAAATCATCAATAAATGTCAGAAAATAAATACTGCCTCCTATAGATGGAGTTTGCATTGGTCCAAAAATGTCTAAATGTACTATTTCCAGTGGATATTTTTCTTTGTAAGACCTGCCAACTGGAAATGATTATCTGCGTTGCTTGCCAAATATGTAGCCTTCACATATCCTTTCTGGTTTTTCAATCAATGGAAAAACTTTTACCATATCCTTTGTGTGTAGCAGCTTCAGACCTACAAAGTTCAAATGTCCAAATCTGAAATTCCATATCCACGAATTATCGTGTACTTTCGATTTGAATGCTTCCTACATTTGTGTACCATTTTCTCCTTTCTTGATACTGTGCGCACTATTTTATTCATTGGAAATGCATGCACATTCTTCTCTAAATGTAGTGTCTAACTGCGCATCTTTTTATCTACCAATAGCTTGCGCTGTATTTTTCTTCTTGGTTGGCCTCAATGTCAATGGGAACACCATGTTACTTGTCATCTAGATTTCTTCAATAAGTTGAGTGCTCGAGAATCTATCCATAATCACACAACAATTATCTTCCATGTAGATTATGTATCATTTTTGTAACAATTGTCATGTGTTCATTGGATTATGCTTCAGACCATAAAAATAACATACACCAGGGATAAATTTATGTTCAACTTCCTTAGTTAAAATTTTTATACTGACTTTGTGTAAGAGAATGACTTGGATATTTGTTCCAAGTGTAACCTTGTTTTGGACTGACTCATCCAAAATAGAAAACAATTATATGTTTACTGTCACGTGGTTACTGCAACCTGAATATAAATACCATATGTCACATGGAATTGCTTGAGCAACATTGCACTCAACAAGGGATACTATAGGCATTGCCTTAGCATGTTCCATAAACATAGGGCTGGAGGCACTATTTGCGTTGTGTGACTGATCTTGACCTTGCTTGTTCTGATTATACTACCTCTTCTTGCACCCATATGCATAATGTCCATACTTTTTACAATAATGGCATTGAATATTTGATTGTCATTTCTCTGACCACTTGGTTGACTGGTATTTGGGTTTTGACCTCTTCCTCCAGTATTTCCAGGACTTTTGTTGCGTCCACCTCTAACAAAACTTTTCCTCTGCATCTAGAGTTATCTCCCCCCCTTCCTATTCCATGACTTATATATGACTGCATGGAAAATGCACTCTCTAATGACATATTTGACCTATTCAATCTGTGTTCATGATTAATGAGGGAAGCTTGCAGTTCATCTAGACTAACCAGACTCAAGTCTTTTCTCTCTTCTAGAGTCACAACTAAGGTATCAAATTTAGGAGGAAGACTCCTAAGTACCTTTTCAAAAACTTTTATGTATTTATGGTTTGACCATGAGAATTAATCTTATTTATCAGACCAATGACATGAGTATAAAAGGAATCTATTGTATTTGTATCTTTCATTGAGAGAGTTTCAAAATATCTTCTAAGAATTTGTAGTTTTGAAGTCTTTAATTTGTCCATACCTTGATAAGAGGTTTGTAATATGTCTCATGCCTCCTTGGCTTGCTTTGTTGATGCAAATATTGGAAGTATGCTCTCATGCATGGCTTGATGTATGTAAAACATTGCCTTTCCATCCTTCTTTCTTTGATCTTTCAAGACATCCTTCTCAACTTGTGTGAGGGCATTGCATGCTTCTTGATCTACTGGTTCCACATAATCATTCTCAACTATCTTCCATACGTCTTAACCTCGGAACAACACCTTCATGGTCAAGGACTACATCTCCTAATTATTGCAAGTAAAAGTGGGAGATTGCAAATTTGAGGTACAAGCCATTTTTCACTTTTCAACAGAGTTTCTACTCTTGAACTTGTTCTGATAGAACCTTTTCTTGATCAAATTCCTTTTGATCAACCTGCTATGATACCAGATCTCAGATTGATGACAGTGCACCAGAGTAACTGTGAGCAACGCAGTGGAAAAACATTGTGTGCCACAAGCTTCGTCGTTGAATGCTTAGGATTTATCGTGCAGTTCACAGACTACATGATTTACTGCATGTTGTGATATAAATTCTTAAAGAACCATTTATGGATGCAGAATAACAAAATGCTATGCTTAGCACATAAACTCGGAAATACGACATGAAACTTGTCAACACACAAAATACTTGATACTAATATCTTTGACACGTCGTAAGTGGTTACATAATACAATACTAAGATGAGCTTCATCTTCAATGACTTATTCTGCTTCATAGACACATAAATTGTTCTCTCAGATTTCTTCAACTCCTAATCTGCATTGTTCTCTCTGCATATGTTGTATCTTCTGTATCTCCTGCATTAAAGACGACCATTAATTTGAATGACTCTTCAACTATTTACTGGACTCGATAAAGATAAAGATAGGCTCCATTTAAGGCAAACTGATTGACCGAAAATTCAACTGACTGACAAAATGACACTTTCCCTGGGCAACATCCATCGGGTTTCCATTGTTGATGCATTGTGTTGTCGATAAACTACGACACAGTGTTCAAAATTAATGTCTCATTTTTTTAAAGCTGTTGAACCTGTCGTAGAAGTATAGTTTATAAATATTTAAAAAATAATTTATAAGAGAAAGTAAATATTTATAAATTCAAGAAGAAGAGCTGATTTCTCAATGACCCGTCAATATAATATTAGTTTTAAGAGCACATAATATCATATTAATTGTAACAGGACATAAATCATTAATAAAAATTATAGTTGTAACAGAACAACACACTAATCCAAAGGTTATTTGGCCTAAAATAATAGACATCGCCCTGTACCACTATGACAGGCATTGTTTAGGTGCAATGGCAGGTTCCATTGCCGTTGTATATTTCGAGGCCTGTGGAAATTTCGAGCCTAGGGTCCAATTCACTGCTTCGTTGACAGTAGTATTCATTTTAAATTGGTTTGACACCCTACCAAACACTCACAACGATTCAGTAAAATCCGACAATCCGAGACTCTTCATGAGTATAAAAAAAAGCTACCTGCCTAGAGAGCGAGATGAGATAGAAATTGATTGGAAACGTGGGAAGGTGGAGGTGACGGCGGGACTTTTATATTTACAAAAGAGAAAAAATCCCAATGCCCAAAAACTTGCACCATGGTTGAGTGTGAATGGAGATTCTTGGATACCTGTGGCTGGCACACGTCTTAACAGATTCCATATGATTACTCTTCATTTTTTATGCTTTATAAAATGTAAATATCTGGCCGCAGTATGAACCAGTGATAAATATATTAAATGATACTGCAATGGCTTATTTATTCCCAGTGTTACAGGGGAACACGCCCTGTAGGGTCGCGGGCATGTCTCACTCGCTCCCCGCCCCATCGGGACCGGGGTACCTAGCTAAACATTTTCTGGTGGCCGTAGTCCAAAATATAAAATGTTTAGAATTTTTTTTTTTTTTTTTTTTTTTTTCTTTTTTGGTGAAACTTTATAAAAGACACTCCAACGCCCAAAAATATTTCATGGAGTTGTAAAATGCTTTTGCCACCCAGAGCATTTCGTGGAGTTGCAATATGCATTTATTGTGGGCACCCGTTCCCTAAAAGCAAAATGTGTTTCACAAAAAGTGGCTTGTTCAGGGGTTTGAATTTTATTTTAAAACATAAAAAATATTATAAAATAAAAAAAAACTAATAAACTATTAAATTTAATTTATCTTTATTTATATATATATTTTTATTTGATATTTATAAGTCATTTAACATTTGACTTGGAAATGAGACTAAACCACAATTTGCGGCTTGTTCACTCATTAAAGTGATTCTAATTCACATAGTGACACTCCCATTGATAACCTTGATGTCTTTGATGCTCACTTGATATGATATCTTTTTGTTACTTTGAGTTTTTATTCTCTTTCTTTTTGTTACTTTGAGTTTTTATTGTCCATTGTTAATTTTTGGTTTTAATTTTTGATAACAGTTACTAACTTCTTATTTTTTACTATTTTGATTAAATTAAATTTATTATTTCATATTTCACTCTCACTTCAACTTCAATGGTTGTGCCCGTCGCTTCTATGCTAAGAAAAGAAAATTTTCAAACCTAAATGAGTGTCCCTAATATCTTGTTGTATTGAAAGGGGGAGATTTCCTCACTTGGAATTGACAAAGGAAACTAATGATGTGTAACCAACTCACTCTCAACTTTTAAGACAAGTTAAGTAGACAAATTATTTATCAAATCATTTAATGTAACTAGCTTTGAATAGTAAATTGCTTGGATAAGCACGTGCTTGTTATGAAGTGTGATTATACTTGAATACAAAAAGGACGGAACTTGGTTGAAACTTGGTTGAATTTAATAGTCCATACAAATACGCAAAAACATTCTCATTCCCATGTGGAGTTTGTATCAATAAAATTTAGGCAACCCAAGACTTGTATTAAAACATGGGATACAACAATAAGATTGTGTCATTCATTCCACCATGTCCATTTGATTATTTTTGAAAATGGCTTAAGATACCATCCACATCAATGAGGTCATATACTAAGAATTAAATCAAAATGTTTCTCAAGCTAAAAAAAAAAAATTATGATTAAAGAATATCAATATGGATTTAAAGCATATGGATGTTAAGTGCAATGTTATTGATCGTCGCCATTTAGCATATGAAATCAAAACTATGCAATGTCCATATGTGATTTAAGTGTCTTTAGTTTATTGTTGTTATAAATGACAATAGGGACAAAAATAGTCTATAGCATGCTCTACTTGTTTAGAAAACTTAATCAAATCACAAATCCATCAAAATTTATAGAATATTAGTTAGGTGTATTATATATGTGTTCAATATTTATAGAACATTAGCTAGGTGTATTATATATGTTTATTGGACATATTGCAACCATGGAAACTTAGATCCAAAGATGTACTTTAGAATATTGCAACTATGAACAACTCCATGTAGTGACAACAACTAATTAAGACATGGAGCACTTTGTAAGCATTCAATCATGTGGATTGTGAAAGAAATACACAACCAATGAAACATTAACCCTTTGAAGGAATGCACATGAGTTGAAGGCATGTGTTACTTAGGTACAAGTGTCATTACATGCACATGAATAACATAAGTATTGTTTGTTTAGGATCCAAACCAACTTCTTAGATTCAGATAACCAATTGCTAAGAAAATACTGAAGTACAGAGTTGAGAAAAAAATTTAGTCATTTGACCTAAATGTTATGGCATTCCTTATACTATCGCATTGATTTGTTAGAACGTATGGTTAATATAATAAATACATGGAGACTTACACACGATGTTGATAAAAAGTGTTAAGCAAGTAAACTAAAATCCATGAACACAAATTTTAGACATGCAACAACTAAAAAGTATCAAATTGTTTTACTTAGGATTTCGGTAGATGATGCATTTATGTGTTTATATGAAGTCTTATTGTGCTACAATGTTACAATGTTACTAGGACGATGCATTGAAATTTAAGGCAATGCAAACACTGTATAACAGGATAAAAGTCAAGAACACAATAAATACTTTCTTAATAATTAGTGATACGGATTGGATCATTATACTATTTGTCATATATCCTGATGGTTTTAGAGTGAAACAAAATGGAGGAATAAACTTGCAAGGTGGTTTTAGTGGCAAGTCCCAGTTTGGAAAATTGGGGTTTGAAACCTTACAATGCCATTTTGAGGCATCAAATCGATTTTTTTGGGGACAAATTTTCCTAGCACATTTTGGACCTCATGATGCTATTATACAAATCAATACTTTTCCAACGGTGCAAAAATCACATCAATCAAAGATGATGTGCAAGATTTATTCCTCCCGCAAGTTGACCTACATGTTGACCACCATGGTACAAGAGGATGCCACGTTATCCCATGCTACTCGTGCATATGGGGATAGCCATGTGAGGAATTTCAAGAAGATTCTATAAGTTCCAAAACCTTATCACAATTAAGGGTTGAGGTGTTAGGATATTTAGACAGTTAGGAGTTAGTTAAGATCAACTTGGTCTAATGTGTCATTAGGTTAAAGTGTGTTTCTTAGTATGTTTTTTTAGTATGCATTTGTAGTTAGGAAATACGATGGTCACAATATGTTCCCGACATAAAACAATCTGACGGTTCATATTTTCCTCAATCTTAACGCTACATTGATCAATGGCTTAGCACTCGATTATCCATGATCTCTATTTAAATGACATGGAGGGTCATTTGTCGATGGTCGATTGTCGATGATCAATTGTGATCTATATTTAGAATGTGATTTATTATCTTCTTTTATCTCTTGATAATTGAACAGAGACTTCAATACATGTTGTATAATTGATGTAAGAATATTTTGATGTGTGTGAAAATCTCCATCTTATCAGTTTTAATAATCCATATATGAATCCCTTTAGTACAATAACATGATAGATAAATTATTGGAAGATAGGAAAGTGTATCCTACATAGAAATTGCACGGTAACTCACAAGTAATCAAGAACGTCGGGTTGAAAAAATAAATTAGAAACGTTTATCTATTTTTTTTTATAAATTAGAAGGGTAATTAAATATCCCATCATTTTGGCATCATTTCCTGGGATTTAGCAAAGGCGTAATAAGTATTTATTGCATTATTTTTAGGGCAATACATGGTATTGATAACTGCAAAAATAGTTGTTGACTACCTTCTCTATACAATATCCCATGCATTTTTTTTTATTAAATCATATAGAGTCAATGAATACAGATAGAGATTTAAAAGGTTGATTTTATGGCACAGCAAAATACACCCAAAATACTAACCACCTTGCAAGAAAATCAACAAAAGGAGGAGGTGCAAGGACCTCCAACTCTCACAAAAAGGCACATGTTGTTGGATCTACAACAACATTTTTTTCAACAATAAAAAAATAAACAATACCTCCAACTATAGAATCGACAAATCCAAATGATTCAGCAATAGGATCTAGTGCAGTATTTGAAGCAAAAATTGTACTTCCAACTACAAAACTAGAAATTTTAGAAGAGCTTATGAGTCAAAAACTAGATATAGAATTTCAGTCAAAACCAATCCAAGAACAAGAGGAGTTTACCTTCTCTACTGAATTAGTAGAAAAATATATGCCTGATTCTATGAACCTTTGGTATAATATGGTAGTAGAAGAAGGAATGACATCCACTATGGAAAAAATCACCAATTTTGAATTCCAAATTAAAGACTCGCTTGGCACAAGTCAAGAATATACCTCGCTCATCCATACCAAAATTAATGGAAAGTGAGGATCGAGATCAATTTCTTTTCAATTCAATGTCCTCTATAGAAGCTACGATTATGTTACAAATACCTAGAAATTGAAACTTTTTCCCGCCAACTTGAAGAATGCAACAATGCACTTGTTTATGGGACTTGATAGGAATAGTTCATAACATGGGAATACATGAAGAAGACGTTCCTAAAGGATTATCAGGACTATTGCAAGGAAAAATATCACAAGGAAGATATCATTAGGATGAACCAGAAAGAAGATGATTGTTTGAAATGTTATGTAGAAGGATTCCAATACAATTTGTAGTGGTTGAAACAACATAAGTTGCATAAAGAAATTTGCAAACTATTTTTTTAAGAGGAATTATAAATGCACATGCATTGATCTTTTAAATTTGGTGGGGGATAGAGATGTTTCCTAGATACTCTATGATAATATTTGTGACATTTGAAAACAATATTCATGAGGAACTTCCATGCAAGGGAAGGGACCTAGAGACATTGCAACCAGGATCACTAAAACATCTGGACGAGGAATCACTTGGGTTGATATTGACAAGTAGTTAGAATATTTTAATATTGATATTCCTAGATCCTTGAGTTCAAATCTAGATACACTAAAAGCCAAAAGGAAGAAAAAAGAGGTAGAGATAGCCTTGTCAATATTGTATTCTAAGTGAAGAAGAAAACACCCCTTGAAAGAATGGCCATTAAATAACATTGATATTTGTTGGATCTGTGAGCAAGATCATATCACTAGTAGTTGTCCCTCTCTACTGGGATTAAAATCATTATATCAATGAGAAAATGTAGATACCCAACATATATTCTTTGTTTCCCATAAGTGACCTTGGAAACCTTCACCCCTAGGTATGGTTCAAGACCCTTCACCATATTATAATGCTTCTTGGATTAACCCACAAATGCAATGTCCATCTCAATCATGGTATCCCTTCGTTCCTTACCAAAAATGGGTACCTCCACCTAGCCAAAGCCATACATGGTAGAAATGATGGAGAAATCCTTCCTTTGCAAACCAACTGTAACATTCCCACTATAATCCACATTTTAATTAATGCATAATGTAGATATGAATATGGATATGGCCAAGCGATGTAAAATGGGAATTGTATTTTCTGATTTTAATAAATATAATGTGATACCAACTGCTGGGAATATGGACAAAGATGGGGGTTGATTTATCCACAAGAGAGGGGAATGTCTAGGAGTGTATAAGAGGGGACCAAGGAAGAAATTAATTGTGGGTATTAATACAAACCCATATCTCTAAATTTTATTATCATTGCTCAACAACCTTATAATTTTCAGTTGAGTGTAAGAGAAACCAATCATTGAATACCAGTCATGGGGTGGGTTTACAAGTCACATCCATAGTTATTGGAAGCATGGGGTTGCAGTACAATCAACATTGGGCAGATTGAGAAGTCAACTTGTTGATTAAGGTTGGTTGTCATTGATGTCACCCCTTGAATAAACCCCGGTAGCACAAAGGTTTAGGTAATGGACCAAATTTTGTTTGATCTAAAGATGACTCATTATTTTCTTGTCATGGTTGATAAGAATTACAAATGGATGAACTCCAAAGTGGTCCCCTTAGGGTGAAAGCCCTCATGGGAAGATGCTTTGCAGATTGAGTTATCCTAGAAGTATGGTTAGAGAACCCATGATTAATTATGGAATAATGAGATGAAGGTCAGTGAATTTGTCAGTGAAACTATTCTAGATGGATAATTCTTCTCATGCCATTTCTGGTGGTATGCGGAACGTCACATAACTCCTGACGATTAGAGAGTTGTGGCCATATGAAGTTGAAGAACCTTCATGAGTCATATAGAAGCCCACAAAAGTCAAGTGTTTGCAAAAGAAATTATTTAAATAATAAAGTAAATGGAGAAATACCTAAAATAAGGAAAGTGTAATGCTACATGAAAGTATAAATAAGAGGCAAATCTCTCTCATCTAAAACACACATGAATATCATTGAATATCTATTTTTGCGAAAGGTTATTTGGGTAGGTATTATTGATAGAGAAAATTTGCAGCATAAAAAATGCGGAAAAAAAAGTGCGGCAGAAAAAGTGTGAAAGACAAAAAAAATTGCGGCAGAAAATGTGTGACAGGAAGAAAAATTGCGATAGAAAAAGTGCAGCAGAAAAATTGTGGTAGAAGAAGTGCGGCAAAAAAATCGCGACAAAAAATTGCGACACAAAAGGTGCGGCAGGAAAATCACGACAACAACATGGTTGGGGTCTATTTATGAGAGATATGGCACATCTTGTTTGAGTTATGTTTTGTGAGATAAGGTTTATCTCTTGAGGTGGTATTGGATGTTCAGTATTGCTGCATATATTAGATTTGTTGAGGGATACAGTTGGTATTTTTTTGTCGGTATTTGGCATATGGGTATTGATCTTTTGGTTGTGATGTGTTGTTAAAGTTGTTGGTTTAGCTTGAGGCTACATAACAGTGAGGTTTTGGCACATGGTTTGATGTAAGGGTTTATGGTATTTGGTTTATGGATAGAGTGATGAATTGTTAGATAAATTTTGATGGTTATATTGGTGTATGTCTTTGGTATATGGTTGAGGTACATGCTGGGTACATGGTCGAGACAAGTAGTTGATAAGTTGGCACATACATGAGGTGTATAGCTGATGAATTGGCACATGCATGAGGTGTATAGTTGATGATGTTGGTACATCTTGATGATTCAATCTTGATTCATGGTTGATGCATGGTACATGTTGGTTCAGGTTATTGGTACAAGTTGTTTGGTGCGGGTTGATTGGTACAGGTTGTTACAAGTTATTGGTACAAGTTGATAGTGATAGCTTGACAGTGGCAGTGGTTGATTTAGTGATAGTGATAGGTTGTCTACATTTGACATTTATATTTCAGGGCAGTTGGATGGGGCAAGGACAGGTGGTTGTATCCACCTTCCGATTGTAGCCGGAGAACTTAGGGGGTTGTAGCCTCCTTCTAGTTGTAGCCAGAGAATTGGGGAGTTGGAGATTCCCTGAGGTTGTAGCCTAAGAAACTAGGGGATTGGCATCTCATTCCAATTGCAGTTGTAAAAAAAGGGAAGTTGGTGCTTCCAATGAATTTAATTCTTCAATACATATAAGAAAAAGAATTATGTGGCTTTCTCTCGGTTTGGGTTTCCACGTAAAAACAATGGTGTACTGTGTATGTGTATGATTGTTGATTTGTTCATTTTTTATTTACTCTGGAATTATTGGATGATAACGATACATTAGTATAACAATTGCATTATATGGTTAAAAAGGATTAAATTGGTTTATTATTGATTCACCCCCCCTCTCAAAAATCCAACAATTGGTATCAGAGTGGGTTCCTTCATAAATTATTTTAACCACTAAAAGGAAGATCATGGAGAGAAACAACTTTTATAAAAATGGAATACCACAATTTGATGGACAAAAGTATGCATTTTGGAGCATAAGGATGAAGACATATATACAGGCACGGGGACTTGATATTTGGCAATCAATTGTAGATGGATACACAGTACCAACGGTTCCGCCAACAAATGATGAAGCAGTGAAACTCGGGCATAATAATTCCAAAGCCACAAATGCACTTCTGAATGGTCTTAGTGAAATGATATTCACCAAAGTTGCACATTGTAAATCTGCTAAAGAGATTTGGGACAAACTTCGAAATATTTATGAAGGAGATTCAAAATTCAAAGAGGCAAAGATTCAAACTTATAGAGGTCAGTTCAAACAACTTAAGATGAAGGAAGATGAGAATATTGCATCTTACATTTTACGATTTGATGAAACAGTAAATGAAATCATATGATTGGGAGAAGAAATCGAAGAATCTGTAATTGTTCAAAAGGTACTAAGATCTCTTCCTATGAGATTTGACCCTAAGATATCAGCACTAGAAGAAAGAGCAGATATGAACTCAATAAGCATGGATGAATTACATGGAATATTCATAGCACATGAAATGAGAAATGTATAGGAAAATCCAGATACAAAATAAGTAGCCTTCAAAGAATCCAAAAAGTCAAAGCAAAAAGAAAAATAACTTAGCAACAACAATGACATCTCAGAAGATGATTAAGAAGTGGCCAAATTTGTCAAAAAATTGAACAAGGGAACCAACGATAGGTATAAAGGTAATCTTCCTTTGATTTGTTTTAATTGTGATGGTATTGGTCATTTTGATAAAAAATGTCCTCATAATAAAAAGAGAAATGATGAAGGTTACTCAAATAAAAAACAAACATATAAAGGAAAAAGAACCACAAAGAAAGTTTTCAAGAAACGCTAATGCACCAAAAAAAACATCTCATCATCAAATGGAGATGAAGTCAGTGAAAATGAGACATAAAGAGTTCTATTCATGGAAGTAGAAGACTTTGAAGAAGAATATGAAGAGGCAGAAGTTGAGTACCGAGATGAATTGATGTGTGCCATAGAAGTTATTAGAAGAGAAAAGAATAAAAAAAAAAGAAACTACAAGCAGAACTAGACAAGAAATAAGACACTCAAGAACTAGAACAAGTGATTACAAATTTGAAGGTTCAAATAGAAGAAGATAAAATAATTGAGGAAACACTCAAAGAACAGCTAGAAGAAAAAGATAGGATCATTGGAAATTTGGAAGAAAATATTGTCACATTAAGAAAGGATCTTCAAAAGAAAAATGTGCACAACAGCTCAAAAGTTTTGGATGACATTATCGACAGTCAATAACCTCATCATGACAAGTCTAAACTATGATACAATCAGACAGAAAAGGGATCAAGCTCCAAAATAACAGAGCAAGAAACATATCCAAAAAGCTTCGCAGAAACAATCAAAAGGGATAAGAAGATCTACAAAGAAGATTACAGGGACACTCCTCCACCAAAAAGATTCAGATCTCAGAGTCACCAATCGAAAGATAGGCCTCAGGAAGAAGAAGAATACATAAGAGTACCTCCTTTCAGAAGATCTTCAACTCCCAGGTATCAAACTATCTTTTTGGTTTATGTTATGCATGTAATAATTTTGGACATAAAGCTGTGAATTGCAGAGATAACAACAGGAACATAAAAAACTTTGAAATTCATACACAAAAGGCTTATCGAAGAAGGCCTATTGAAACACAGAGAAGAAGTTACAATAGTCTTGAATCCTTGAGAATTGAAGTGGAATGTTACAGATGTAATAACTTTGGACACATGGACAAATATTGCATAATGATAGTCTCTCCTAGAGAACCACAATAGAATAACAACAATCACAGACCTAAACCTCAAAAAAGGACATGGATAAGAAAACAAAATTAGTATAGCAATGAAGAATGCACAGTCGCTCTACAAGATAAGAAGAAGAAACATGGTTGGTATGTTGACATTGGCTATTAAAAACACATGATAGGTGATAGAGACAGGTTTCTTACTTTAATAAAGGAAAGAGATGGACCAGTCTCCTTTAGAAATGATGATTCATCTAAAATCATTGGAAAAGGCACAGTTAGAATTGGGAACAAGAATACAAAGGCAGAAAACATTCTACTAGTAGAAGATATAAAAAATAATCTTCTAAGTGTGATTCAAATGTGTGACCAAGGTCATAAAGTTACTTTCGATTCACAAAAGTGTGAGATAAGAAAATAAGGTTCAGGAAAATTGATTGATACAACTGCGAGAACTTTAAGAAACATATATGTGTTAAGTGAAATTGGAAATGAAAAGTTTTGTCTAGGAAAGGAAGATGAAATTTGGCTATGGCATAGAAGAATGGGTCACATACATTTTGATAACCTTTTCAAAGTCAACAAAAGATAATTAGTCATATAAATTCCCCAGATCACGAAACAAACCAACACTTTATGCAAGCATTGCCAACAAGGAAAGCAAACAAAAACCAAATTCAAATCAAAGGAATATTCAACAACAAGACCACTGGAAATTGTGCATACTAATATAGTTGGACCAACTACAACAAAGGGTTTAAAAGGTGATAAATACTTTATGTTATTAGTTGATGATTATACAAGAATGACTGCAGTTTTCTTTCTCAAGAATAAGTTAGAAGCTTTTGAAAACTTCAATATCTACAAGGAAATGGTTGAAAATGAAATGGATTCAAAAATCAAATGCTTGAGATCTGATAATGGAGGGGAGTTCACTTCAAAGGAATTTATGGACTATTGCAGCAGTAATGGAATAAAAATGAAATTCTTTGTTTCTAGGACACCTCAATAGAATGGAGTTGTTGAAAGAAAGAACAAGACAGTATAGGAAATGACTCGAACAATGCTAATGGATTCCAAATTGACAGATATTTTTTGGGCACAGGCAGTGCATACAACAGTTCAAATTCAAAACAGAGTAATTGTTAGAAACAACATTGACAAAACTCTATATGAGCTATGGAAAGGAAGACCAACAAATGTGAAACACTTCAAAGTTTTCGGGAGAAAATGATACATCAAAAGATAAGATGGTAGAATGGGAAAGTTTGATTCTCGTGTGGACAAAGGATTACTTGTTGGTTACTCAAGTACAACGAAAGAATACAAGTGTTACAACCTGAGATTGAACAAAGTTGTGGAAAACATAAACATAACAATTGATGAAACATGTAGACAAGAATTAAAGGAAGAAGAAAATGAATCAATGGAACAACGTTACGAAGAAGAAGTAGAAGGGGGAGATGTAGAAGATTCGACAGAAGAAGAATAACATGTTCACCAAGTGCCTCCAAAGACACCTAATAGATGAGTACATAAAAATCATCCTTCATATCAGATTATCGTAAACAAAGATGTAGGAGTTGATACTAGAAGAAGAATCTGTTCACCAGAACAAACACACCTAGCACTCTCATCTACGATTGAACCAACCTTTTTTTAAGAGGCTAGTAATGATGAATTTTGGAATAAGGCCATGGATGAAGTATTGGACCAAATAGAGAAAACTAATACTTGGGAATTGGTTCCAAGACCAAAGGAGAAGAATCTGATCAGCACAAAGGGGGTATACATGAATAAATTAAATGAAGATGGACAGGTTGTGTTAACTCCTCAAATAAATCAGTAGATTTGTTTTGATTTTTAGATGATAGGTTGGTTCCTAAATTTGATTTATAAATTTCTATCAATAGGTTAGAGAGTCTGTTTTTCCAAAATAATCTCAAAATTCATGTTGATTTTGGTTCGGTCAAGAAGAAAGCAAAATATCAGGTTTCGGTGGTTTAGGTGAGCCCACCGTGTGCTCATTAACCACCGAAAGTGTTCATTTTCGACAGAAAAGGGGGTCGAGGCAAAAGGCAAGCAACCGCCGAAAGTATTTGAACGGGCAAAAAGAAAAGATCGTGCTTTCGCACGAGCCAGATGTCATAAATCGTCACAATTATGAGGAATACAACCGTTGAAAGCTCGCATCGTGGGAGATGATGCTCATTCATGGTGTTCATCCGAAAGGTTCGAAGCACCTGTGTATTATCCATTGCATTAATCATTTCAAATCCACGCAAAGCAGTTATTGGCAGGCATGATTGTACGGGGTTCCCTTCATTTCAATGGTAAGTACACCAATCATCATTACCAGGTCTTTCCTTCATCTGTAAACTCAATGAGTTACAATGAATCTCGAATATCGCTGAAGATAATCACAAGTCTGCGATCTTATCAGTAAAGCATATTTTTCAAAATTTTGATCCCGTGTTCCCTGGCGATTGTTGAAGTGTCTCTGAGTTCAGCAAGGATCTCGAGTCAAAGAAATCTAGGTGGGTTATCAGGTAAGATCGGAAACCGTTCTCTTTCAAAGTTTCAGCAATTCAATTTCCCCCCCGAAAAGCTGAAGTTTCGGAATCTCTCAGCTAGATTGCCATCCAAGTTTGGGACGGTGTTTTAGTGAGTTCACTAATCACAAGCTTTGTCATCCGATTTCACTGGTTTTTTGCATGAGTGGTATCGACGCTATTCCGACTTCCCAGAACCATTACCTCCCGAACATTTTTTATCCCCCACAGTTTCAGGTACAGTCGGTATTGAGTCATGTCAAAAGTAAGTTCTGCTTTGAGGTCCGAGGTAGATGGCATGTGGTATTTTGAAGATCATCCAGAGGTCGCAGAGTGTTTCAAACAGGTCGTAGTTTTCACATATTGTGAAAAATTGACAACCTTTCACCAACAAGTTGTTGAAGTATTTTCCCTCCCATACGATGGAAGGATTGCTAGAATAGGCAGAGAGGATTTCATTATAGATGAAGCATCTATTTCCGAATACACAGGGTTATCCAGAACAGGGGATTGCTGGTTTAAAACCTCTTCACCCTCAAATGTTGAATTCAAATCATATTTGTTGCCAGTGCATAAAACTTTGACTTGGAACAAGGATATTCCTATGTCCTATCTTGAACCGAAGTGGCAGACACTGCTGAGGGCGATTTTGGTATACATCACCTGTGAAGGATGCTATAACAGGGTGATGTACTACCATTTTAAACTGTTGAACCACTTCAGAGGCAGAGAACACTTAAAATTACCTTACTTCTTTCATAGAACCCTGACTAAGATGGAAAAATAGGTAAAATCTTAGCCTACTAAAGTTATAAGCAAAATATCACATCAGGGGTTGATTACCCTCCTTGTGAAAGAAGCTCTTCAGAGGAAACAAATAGAGTGGAGTTTCTTCTTGTTTTGGAACGAGTTTCAGACAAAAAGACCTCTAGAGATAAAAGCAAAGAAGTATAGATGCAGAAATGATCCTACTCCCAAGAGTAGTCACAGGAGGAGGAAAGGAATTTCAATGCCTAGGGATTCTATAAAAACATCACCCAACAAGCAGGGACGAATCAAGAGGAAATTAAAGTTTGAAGACAGTAACCTTTTCACAGAGAAAAACCCTCTCAACCTACCTTATAGTGACTCTGATTCAAAGCAGGGGATGGCAAAAACACAGGATAACTTGCAGATCAAATAGGATGCAAAACTAAAGATACATATACCTCCATCAAAGCCTTTAGAAACACACAGGCAATTAGAAGCAGAGGATTCTTCAAGCAGGCCTAAGAAAGGTAAGACAAAGAAAATAAACATGCTTCTACGAGAGATTTATGAGATGGAAGTCCTAGAGAGGGTAATAAAAAAGGTAAACACAGACCTCACCAAGAGAACTGCTGAACTATTCAAAGAGAATCAAACTCTTAAAGAAAAACATGATACAATCAAAGATAGAAACAGAGAGTTGATTAGAGAAAATATGAAATTATACAGGTAGATCAGGATTCTGAGGCTCAAGCTAAAGGAGTTTGAAGCACCTGAGGAAAAAAAAACTGGTTTGGATACTTTGGATAATCTAGCCACCACTATAATAGATGTAACAGATTCCCCTACACAGTCAACAAAGGTTCGTAGGTCTGCTCGAATCAAGACCACAGTATCTAAGAAAGTTTGAGCACTAAAGGAGGATTCAGGACAGTCATTTTTGCAATTTTTGAAACTCTTCAAAGATTGACCTTCGGTGGTTCAGGCGAGCCCACTGTGTGCTCATTAACCACCGAAACAGGCATTTTCGGTGGATAACTTACCCAGAAATCTTCCAAGACAACCACCGAAATCCTGTGTGTCCAGAATTAAACGAGTTTTTGCACAGGTCAGGGATTTTTGATATGAAAAGATTCGGGATCTTCTCCAATGAATTTCTAATGAATTATCAGATCCAGCCCAGCAGTAATTTTTTATATATGATGGAGAAATGAGTTATTTCAAAGGGTCTATGGATACTTTCTGTTAAACGGAAAGGCATGATATTTTGCCACATTAGAAAACTCGACTTGGTCTCCTTGGAGAATTATCATTTGGCCTTGGAAGGTTGTTCTACACTACATCAACCACCCACTGAGAGAAAAATCTGGCATTGGCCTCATTTTGAGGAAGCATCCCACTTATTTTGCAACAGATTTTGACTTGTTATTTTTAGTTGATTCGATCCAGGTTTTCAGGATCTGAGAAATGCTTTGTAATGTTATAAATATTAGAATGGAACATGAACCAAGGGTTTGATTTTGGATGCTACTATGCTACCACTGTAACAAAAAGACTTATTCTTATTATATGAAAGATTTCAAGCTTCCCTCAGTTGTGTTGTCAGATTTCTCTTTCCTGTCTCTGATATCTTGTGAGTGAATGTTCTTTGTTAATGCTCATTCAATCTGTATATGACTGTCATATCATATTTTGATTGATTAAGTTGATAATCATAAGATATTTCTTTAGTTATTAAACCCATTCTACTTGTTTTATATGAGTATAATATGGTTCAATAGCTAGTCTCTCTCCCATTTAATCAAACCTTGTCTAATTGCACGACTAGAAGGCCTTGTGAGATTTTATATTCCTAGACAGTCTTGAAAACACAGTTCAGTCCCTAGATATTCATCTTGATCCACAAAAACACATCATTATTAAGAAAATATTTCCTAAAAAGATTTAGTTACCAGGCATCTCCGACTTACAGCCTAGGAGAGTTTCCTGGAGTGATAACAAATTGGCGCCGCTACCGGGGAGAGGAGATCGAAGCTCAGCTTCTCTGGGAGATGACATAGATCTAATTCTTGATGATAGACAATAAGTAGACACTATCAGGTTGTACATTTTCTATCTGGCGACTCCATTGAAACGAAGTGGCTCCAAAAAGAGATCACATGAGGGCAAACCCAGAAGGCCCATTGACATCAGTTCCTGATCTAGAGAAAATCATCAGCAAGGGAAAATCTTTGCAAAGACAGGCTTCTGGATCTGCAAGTGCAATTGATTCAGGTACTCCAACTGATACTCATCCTTTCATATCTGAAATTTTTTTGATTCAATCCCTTGCTGAAACCCAAAATTCCCAAGAAATAAAAAATTCATCTTAAGGTTCTAAAGTAGAAGAACCTTCTTTTTCTTCTAATATTACTGATTCTGTCCTTGAGGTTGACATTTCATCCCATCCAAAAGAATTGAATACTGAATCCTCCCCACAGAAAGAAGATTCCTCTTCATCTCCTTTGGATTCATCACCTAGAAAACCCTCGAAAGGTGTTTTACACACTTACACTAATCTGCCTGTCCTTGAAGAAATTCTCCATGATTTGTCCTCTAAGGGTGAATAAAATCTAGCCTCATTGCTTGGTCAGTTTTATAAAGCCTCTTATTTTTCACCAGCCTCCGAACCTCCTGCTCAAGACAAAGTGAGACAATCATTCTTTTCTAACTCAGGAAACTCATCTCCTCTGAGTCACTCATCTCCTCCATTTTCTCCTGCAAGTTCCTCGTCTGTATCAATCACCAAGACTGTCATGGCTGCCCCTTTGACCAGGATGGAACAAATCTTGGCAAACAGATATGCCCCACTTGTCCTTCCAAATCCTCTATCTACCATGCCAACAGGTGACTACCAGAAATATATGCCGAAGTTTACAGGAGCAGGGGAGTATACAGCTGAAGAACACATTGAAGCATTTTATGCTTATGCAGAAAACATAAATATCTCAGAAGAAGATGTGTGGACTAGAGTTTTCGTTCAGAGTTTGGATGGCCAAGACCAAAAGTGGTTCAAAGAGCTACCAGAAAATTCAATCACTGGCATTGAACAATTGGATGAAGTATTCTTGAAGCATTGGGGAGAAAGGAGAGATCTGCTATACTACATTTTTGAGTTTGGAAATTTGAAGAGAGGAGATGGAGAATCAGTCTCAGACTTTATCAAGAGGTTCAATAAAATGTTTGGTAATATACTGGCAGAGATTAAAACCAGCGATGCATCAACAAAGGCTACAATTTGAGATTAAATTCAGAAAGGCTACAATTTGAGGTCCAAAAGTGCTGGTCCAAAAACACCTATTTCTGCCCCGGTGAAGGATAAGGAAGATTCTGCCCCAGCGAAAAGTAAAGAGGTTGCTTCCAATCAGGCTCCAACTCCTGAAAAACAAAACACCCCTCCAGCCAAACAACAGAAAAAACAAATTCATCCCCTAGCCAAAGAACAAGTTAGCCTAAACGCTCCGTCCCATGAGGTAAAAGTTTCAGACAGACTATCTCTCCCTTTCAATTTTGAATCTGAAATTCAAAAGGTTAAAATACCCATGCCTTTAACTGAACTCATGAAGAATGAAGCCTTTAAAGAAGCCATATTAAAGTCTCTTGAGCCTAAGTCCTCTCCATCAGATGATTTCGTTAACCTACAAGATGACAAGCCTAAAGTGACCATAGGGCCCATGATAGAAGACCGTGATGATTCTTGTCCACCATTTTACATATCTTTAAATGTCCATGACAAAATCCTTCACAATTGTCTGCTTGATTCTGGGGCATCGCATAACCTCATGCCTAAGGATGTGATGGATGAGCTTGGTCTCGAAGTCACTAAAACATATCAAGACCTTTTCTCCTTTGACTCTAGGAAGGTCATATGTCTCAGCCTCATCAAAGATATGGTCATAAAACTCGCACAACTGCCGATGAGGAGCATGGTTATGGACGTGGTGGTTGCTGATATTCCACCTAAGTTTGGGCTGCTTTTGTCTCGGTGATGGGGAAAGAGATTAGGAGGCACATTACAGATGGATCTGTCCTATGCTACGATTCCAATGTTTGGAGGGGAAATGAAAAGGCTTTACAGGGAAAACCAACTTGCTTATATCATCAGCGATGGAAAGAACTCCGTCAATCATCCTATCTATGCTCTGGATACAGATTTTGGCTCATGCATCCTTTAGATTGATGATGGTCAATCAACTCCTATGCAGCTCGTGAATCCTGTTGAACAACAGGCTGAAGGTGAAAACATTGCACTCTGGACTATGTACTTCGATGGGGCCAGCACTAGAGACTCAACAAGTGTTGGAGTAGTGCTAATCTCTCCTTCAAAGGAGACCATATCTTTGTCCTTCAAGCTCGACTTCGGAACCACTAACAACATAGCAAAGTATGAGGCTCTGCTGTTGGGATTAAATTTAGCCAAAGAGATGGGGATAAAAGGTTTGAAGGTATGGGGAGATGCAGACCTCATCGTGCAACAGGTAAACAACACTTTTCAAGCTAAGCATGTCAGGTTAAAATCTTATAGAGACGAGGTATGGAAGCTGCGTGATTCTTTTTCTGTTTTTGAAATTTCATACATACCAAGGGATATGAATCAACTCGTTGATTCTCTGGCTGTTTCAGCCAGCACATTCGTTCCACCCACGCCCCCTAAGCTCAGATATGAAATTCAAGTAAAATATCGACCCTCCTTACCTGATAATGTCAAATATTGGAAAGTTTTTGAAGATGACGAGGAACTCAGCAGATTTCTCCAAGTGGTAGATGAGTTTTCTGATTTGCACATTGATCAGCAGAATCTTAATGAGGAAGAATCACAAGAAACTAAGCTAAAGAAGAGGTTGGGCCAGCATGACATTGTTCAGTTACCAAACAACTATATACCTTGAGGTTTGGTACCCCTAGAAAGGCTATTTGATCAGAATGATGTCCCTTACCAGCCAGACAAAAAGGAGAAAGATCCATCTGTTCAAGAGCATAACCTAGGAGGTAAAAGCCAGCCCAAGCTTATTAATTTGTCTTTTGAATTGACTGTTGATGAGAAGTCAAAATACTGTAGTATGTTGAAGGAATTTTCCGATGTGTTTGCTTGGAAGTATAGTGATCTAAAGACCTATGATCCTGATATTATTCATCATAAAATACCTCTTGCAAAAGACACTATTCCTTTCAAGCAAAAACTCAGGCCTATCAGTCCTCTCCTGCTGCCAGTGATTGAGAGAGAAATTAAAAAACTCCTAGATGCCAAGATCATAGTTCCCTTGAGATATTCCAAGTGGATTGCCAATCTGGTGATCGTAAGGAAGAAGAATGGTTAGGTCCGATTGTGTGTAGATTTCAAAAACTTGAATAAATGCTCTAAAAAGGACAACTATCCTCTTCCTAAGATGGAACACTTGTTACAAAGGATTTCAGGGGAAAAGGTCATGTCCTTTCTTGATGGCTTTTCTGATTACAATCAGGTTGTTGTCCATCCGAATGATCAGGAGAAGACTGCGTTTACCACTCCTTGGGGGACTTTTATGTACTCCAAGATGCCCTTTGGATTAATGAACGCTGGGACCACATTCTAAAGGGCCATGGATATAGAATTTGTGGGAGAAAATGAAAAATTTTCCCTCATATACCTTGATGATATTACAGTGTATTCCATCAGCCATGAGGAGCATCTGAAACATCTGAAAAGAGTATTCTTAAAGTGCAGACAGTTTGGGATTTCACTAAATCCCAAGAAATCCCAGTTTTCTCTAAGAAAGAGTAATCTCTTGGGTCACATCGTCTCGGCCGAAGGTGTAATGATTGACCCAGCATGAGTGGAGGCAATCCAAAAGCTATCCTTTCCAAAGTCAAAGAAGGACATTCAGTCACTGCTCGGTAAGATTAATTTCGTCAGAAGGTTTGTGCCCAACTTTGCTGAATTAGTCAAACATATAACTTGCGTGCTAAAAAAGGGGGCTGAGGTAAAATGGACAGACAGTGCGAGAAACTCTTTTCAGGATATCAAGCGAGAAATCATCGAGTCTCCGATTCTGATCAACCCAGATTACAGCAAGACTTTCTATGTCTTTTCCTTTGCTTCCTATGACACGGTGGCAGCAGTCCTACTTCAGAAAGACGAGGAAAATTTTGATCATCCCGTGGCCTTCTTCAGCAAGACACTCAGGGATGCTGAGCTAAGGTATGACCCTATCGAGAAACAAGCTTATGCTCTTATAAAAGCTTTAAAATCATTCGGGATTTATATCCTTCATTCGAAGGTCATCGCATATGTTCCTTCATCTTCTGTGAAAGATGTCTTGACTCAGCTGGATATCGACGGAAAAAGGGCGAGATGGATTGCAAAGATGATAGAATTTAATATCGAAGTAAAGCCCACCAATCTGGTAAAATGCCAAGGCCTCACCAATCTTTTAGCAGAGGAAAATCATAAGTTGCTGGATATTAATTTCATAACAGAAATTTCAGAAAATTCACAGACAGATTTGGCAGCGGAAGGGCAACATGACAGGCAACAAGTTGCAGAACACTTGTCCTCCTGTGAATGGTATTCTGGCATCATACACTTTCTGCAAAAGATTGAAGTTCCTCCTGAACTTAGTTTGACTCAAGCTCGAGCTTTCAAACTCAGACCTATCAAATTTTGTATTTATAACAACTTGTTATATTCGAGGGATCCTGCTGGTCTGCTTCTCAGGTGTTTAGATAAAGAAGAGCCTCTCAAAGTGACCCATCAGTTTCATTCAGCTGTCTGTAGTGGTCATCATTATTGGAAGAATACTGCCCATAAGATCCCGAGGACTGGATATTATTGGCCTTTTCTCTTTGCTGATGTGTGCGCATTCGTCAAATCCTGTGACAAATGCCAAAGATTTACCGGTAAACAGCAACTCAAATCTTTACCCCTGAGGCCTATTGTGGTAAATGGCCCTTTCCAGCAGTGGGGGTTGGATTTTATTGGTGAAATAAATCCTGGATCCAGTGGCCAACACAAGTGGATTTTGGTAGCCACTGATTACTTCAAAAAGTGGATAGAGGCGATCCCTACCCGGAATGCTACACATCAGGTGGTCATAAAATTCCTCTATGAAAATATTTTGAGCAGTTTTGGATGTCCCAAGAGGCTGGTGGTAGATAATGCAACAGTGTTTAAAGAATAAGCATTGGTAGACATGTGTGAGTCCATGGGCATCCAGCTGGTACAATCTACTCCATACTATCCTCAAGGTAATGGCCTGGCTGAATCGCCAAATAAGAGCTTGATAAAAATCATAAGAAAACTGTTAGAAGAAAATAAAAGGAATTGGGATTCCAAATTGAAATTTTCTCTGTGGGCAGACAGAGTAACCATTAAAAAATCTATAGGAACTTCTCCTTTCAAGTTGGTTTATGGGACTGATGCAATCTTTCCTGTCTAGTTAGTGTTGCTTGTGGCTAAGTTCTTTTAGGAAGAGAAAACTGAGAAAAATGACATGGTAAGAAGGATGCTGGATTTGGTCGAATTACAACAACCTCGGGAACAACTAGTGGACAAATCAGAAGCGCATCAGATGCAGATCAAAAAGACGTTTGACAGAAAGGCCAAGGTGGACAATCTTCAGATTGGTGACTGGGTTCTGAAGTGGGATGCTCTTCGACAGGAAAAAGGCAAGCATGGCAAGTTTGATCCCTTGTGGATAGGCCCTTTTATGATCACTAAGGTGAAAAACAATAACACTTTCATTCTGCAGAATCTAGAGGGTGAGGAAGTGTTCAGTGGCCCGATAAATGGGTGATTTCTAAAACTTTATTTCGTCTAAGGCTGCCAAGCGTAGACATTGTAAATAGTCTTAGTTTTTATTTTTTCAATAACTCCATGCCCAATGGAAACACTAGCAGATAGTTCATTTTTTACGTTCTTTTCCAGGAAAGGCATTGATTCTGTGGTTCTTGAAACCTCGCAGGGAGGTGTTCATCCCCAATAGGAGCCAGTGTTAACTCCTCAAATAAATCAGTAGATTTGTTTTGATTTTTAGATGATAGGTTGGTTCCTAAATTTGATTTCTAAATTTCTATCAATAGGTTAGAGAGTCTGTTTTTCCAAAATAATCTCAAAAGTCATGTTGATTTTGGTTTGGTCAAGAAGAAAGAAAAATATCAGGTTTCGGTGGTTTAGGTGAGGCCATCGTGTGCTCATTAACCACCGAAAGTGTTCATTTTCGATAGAAAAGGGGGTCGAGGCAGAAGGCAAGCAACCGCCGAAAGTATTTGAACGGGAAAAAAGAAAAGCTCGTGCTTTCACACGAGCCAGATGTAAAAAATCGTCGCAATTATGAGGAATGCAACTGTCGAAAGCTCCCATCGTGGGAGATGATGCTCATTCATGGTGTTCATCCGAAAGGTTTGAAGCACCTGTGTATTATCCATTGCATTAATCATTTCAAATCCACGCAGAGCGGTTATTGACAGGCATGATTGTACGGGGTTCCCTTCATTTCAATGGTAAGTACGCCAATCATCATTACCAGGTCTTTCCTTCATCTGTAAACTCAATGAGTTACAATGAATCCCGAATATCGCTGAAGATAATCACAAGTCTGCGATCTTATCAGTAAAGCATATTTTTCAAAATTCTGATCCCACGTTCCCTGGCGATTGTCGAAGTGTCTCCGAGTTCAGCAGGCATCCCGAGTCAAAGAAATCTAGGCGGGTTATCAGGTAAGATCGGAAACCGTTCTCTTTCAAAGTTTCAGCAATTCAATTGCCCCCCCGAAAAGCTGAAGTTTCGACATCTCTCAGCTATATTTCCATCCGAGTTTGGGACGATGTTTTAGTGAGTTCATTAATCATATGCTTTGTCATCCGATTTCACTAGTTTTTTGCATGAGTGGTATCGACGGTATTTCGACTTCCCAGAACCATTACCTCCCGAACATTTTTTATCCCCCATAGTTTCAGGTACAGTCAGTATTGAGTCATGTCAAAAGTAAGTCTTGCATTGAGGTCCGAGGTAGATGGCATGTGGTATTTTGGAGATCATCCAGAGGTCACAGAGTGTTTCAAACAGGTCAAAGTTTTCACATATTGTGAAAAATTGACAACCTTTCACCAACAAGTTGCTGAAGCATTTTCCCTCTCATACGATGGAAGGATTGCTAGAATAGGCAGAGAGGAGTTCATTGTAGATGAATCATCTATTGTCGAATACACGGGGTTATCCAGAATAGGGGATTGCTGGTTTAAAACCTCTTCACCCTCAAATGTTGAATTCAGATCATATTTGTTGCCAGTGCATAAAACTTTGACTTGGAACAAGGATATTCCTATGTCCTATCTTGAACCGAAGTGGCAGACCCTGCTGAGGGCGATTTTGGTATACATCACCTGTGAAGGACGCTATAACAGGGTGATGTACTACCATTTTAAACTATTGAACCACTTCAGAAGCAGAGAACACTTAAACTTACCTTACTTCTTTCATAGAACTCTGACTAAGATGGAAAAACAGGTAAAAGCTCAGCCTACTAAAGTTATAAGAAGAATATCACATCAGGGTCTCATTACCCAACTTGTGAAAGAAGCTCTTCAGAGGAAACAAATAGAGTGGAGTTTCTTCTTGTTTTGGAACGAGTTTAAGACAGAAAGACCTCTAGAGATAAAAGCAAAGAAGTCTAGATGCAGAAATGATCCTACTCCCAAGAGTAGTCACAGGAGGAGGAAAGGAATTTCAATGCCGAGGGATTCTATAAAAATATCACCCAACAAGAAGGGAGGAATCAAGAGGAAATTAAAGTTTGAAGATAGTAACCTTGTCACAGAGAAAAACCCTCTCAACCTACCTTATAGTGACTATGATTCAGAGTAGGGGATGGAAAAAACACAGGATAACTTGCAGATCAAACAGGATGAAAAACTGAAGATAAATATACCTCCATCAAAGCCTTTAGAAACACATAGGCAATCAGAAGCAGAGGCTTCTTCAAGCAAGCCTAAGAAAGGTAAGACAAAGAAAATAAACATGCTTCTATGAGAGATTTATGAGATGGAAGTCTTGGAGAGGGTAATCAAAAAGGAAAACATAGACCTCACCGAGAGAACTGCTGAACTATTCAAAGAGAATCAAAATCTTAAAAAAAAACATGATACAATCAAAGATAGAAACATAGAGTTGATTAGAGAAAATATGAAATTATACAGGCAGATTGGGATTCTGAGGCTCAAGCTAAAGGAGTTTGAAGCACCTGAGGAAAAACAAACTGGTTTGGATACTTTGGCTAATCTAGCCACCACTATAATAGATGTAACAGATTCCCCTACACAGTCAACAAAGGTTCGTAGGTCTGCTCGAATCAAGACCACAGTATCTAAGAAAGTTTGAGTACTAAAGGAGGATTTAGGACAGTCATTTTTGCAATTTTTGAAACTCTTCAAAGATTGACCTTCGGTGGTTTAGGCGAGCCCAACGTGTGCTCATTAACCACCGAAACAAGCGTTTTCGGTGGATAACTTACCCATAAATCTTCCCAGACAACCACCAAAAGCCTGTGTGTCCAGAATTAAACGAGTTTTTGCACAGGTCAGGGATTTTTGATATGAAAAGATTCGGGATCTTCTCCAATGAATTTCTAATGAATTATCAGATCCAGCCCAACAGTCATTTTTGATATATGATGGAGAAAGGAGCTATTTCAAAGGGTCTATGGATACTTTCTGTTAAACAGAAAGGCAGGATATTTTGCCACATCAGCAAAGTCGACTTGGTCTCCTTGGAGAATTATCATTTAGCCTTGGAAGGCTGTTCTACACTGCATCAACCACCCACTGAGAGAGAAATCTGGGATTGGCCTCATTTTGAGGATGCATCCCACTTATTTTGCAACAGATTTTGACTTGCTATTTTTAGTTGATTTGATCTAGGTTTTCAGGATCTGAGAAATGCTTTGTAATGCTATAAATATTAGAATGGAACATGAACCAAGGATTCGATTTTGGATGCTACTGTGTTTCCACTGTAACAAAAAGACTTATTCTTATTATATGAAAGATTTCAAGCTTCCCTCAGTTGTGTTGTCAGATTTCTCTTTCCTGTCTCTGATATATTGTGATTGAATGTTCTTTGTTAATGCTCATTCAATCTGTATATGACTGTCATCTCATATGTTGATTGATTAAGTTGATAATCATAAGATATTTCTTTAGTTGTTAAATCTATTCTGCTTGTTTTATATGAGTATAATCTGGTTCAATAGCTAGTCTCTCTCCCATTTAATCAAACCTTGTCTGATTGCACGACTAGAAGGCCTTGTGAGATTTTGTATTCCTAGACAGTCTTGAAAACACAGTTCAGTCCCTATATATTCATCTTGATCCAAAAAAACACATCATTATTAAGAAAATATTTCCAAAAAAGAGTTAGTTACCAGGCATCTCCGACTTATAGCCTAGGAGAGTTTCCTGGAGTGATAATAGGTTGCAAGGAACAAAGCTATATTGGTATGTAAAGGATATGCACAGGTTGAAGGAATTGACTTTGAAGAGACATTTGCCCCAATTTCCAGAATGGAAGCAATCTAATTACTTTTATCTTATCATGCTCCAAAAATATTAATGTGTATCAAATGGACGTAAAATTAGTTTTTTTGAATGGGGAACTTGAGGAAGAAGTCTACATTGAAAAATCAGAAGGGTTTCAGTTGTCAAAGAATGTAGATTATGTGTGTAAATTAAAGAAGGCCTTGTATAGTCTAAAACAGGCTACTAGAGCATGGTACTCTAGACTAGATAAATATCTACAACAGGCAGGGTTTAGAAAAGGAATTGCATACAACAACCTCTACATCAAGGTAAATCAAGATAGTATTTTATTAACTGAAGTTTATGTTGATGATATTATTTTTGGTAGTGATGATGATAGGTTAAGCCATAAATTTTCAAAGGATATGAAAAATAAATTTGAAATGTCATTACTTGGATAGCTATCCTTCTTTCTAGGACTTCAGATACATCAAATCCACCAAGGAATTTTTATTTCTCAAACCAAAAATATCAGAGAAATTCTAAAGAGGTTTGGAATGGAAGATTGCAAACCAGTTATCACTCCCATGAAAACCATGTAATATCCTTCCCCGTTACGACAACCAGTCTAGTGATAGGTGCAATTTTTTTTTTTTTTTAAATTTGTTGTGAGATTAAGGTGTGTGCGTGCGAGTAAAAGTAGCGACATATTGAACAGTATGACGAAACTAGGACGAACAGAAGAAGACTCAACAACCTTCAACTGCTAACTCCGAGAAGTTGATTGTACATCAAATCCCAGATGTTCCACCAGGTGGGTCCCATCAATATCAAAAGACTGCACTAAAATCCCAAGGCGATAACCATAACATTCATCTCTAATTTTAATAAAATAAAGGACACCCGTTTAACTCCAAACTTGCAATCTTGTTATACGGTAAAAACAATACATATTCAGATTTCACAATACATTACACTGGCGAACCCCTAACCACTATTCCCGGACATTGGTATGCCATGAAATCTTTCCTTAACCTAAGAGCTAACATTTATCTTTCTAATTGAAATTTTCCATAAACCATCATGATTGCAAATGACAAGGGATAGCATTTCAATAATTAATGAGCCTACTTAAATATTAGTATAAAAACTTAATAACATCTCAATGATATTGAATGATAACATCCCATTGATAATTAATATATTCCGATATTAAATGTATTCCGATAATAACGTTCATTATTAAGTGAATATATCAATGAATCATCTTTATTTAGAAATGACGAGATATAGCAATTCCATTATTTAAGGATCTTATTTAATAACAATATATCGACCTAATGACATCACATGGGGAATTGAGTAGTAACCTCACATCGAATTTAATGATATACCTCATACTTGAAAATAACATCCTAATTAGAATGGAAAATAAAGTAACCCTAAATTAATGACACATTTTCTTGGAAAATCATAAATGACAATATTAATTTTAAATGGCAAGGGAAACCATTTTTATTAGTCAATATATATATCAACCATATCACATTATAATTGACGTCAGCTTGAATAATTTCCATACCATTATGTTTAAAAGGGCATCATGCTAATTTATTTATAATATGGGATCGTCTATAAACGCAACCATAACAGTATTAGGGTTTCATTTAAGTATCAAAATTTATAAGGGTCAAGCCTACCATAACCTTAATATAAAATTCGACAATAATTAAATGACTCTTTTTATAAACACCGTATTTAAATAGCGTTAATAGGTATGGTTATTGTCGCCGTAATATCAGAATTAGAGTTTTGGTGGAGCATAGCGACGCATATCCTTGCAACATTTATAATTTACGATGTTTAATAAATAAAATAAAACAATACTGGAAAGTCCATTATTAAACTTCCTAAGGCCAAACGATTTAGATCACCAGAGTTAACTGAGACAGTATAAGAGTGTAGCGTTAGGTGACATCAACTTCCAGGGTATTTAAAGGCGAGGCTGACCCACGATACTTCGACACTACAATGACTACAGTGACTGTGTCCAGGCGTCTCCTGTTGGATAACCATGCATGCAAAAAAAAACAGTAATCCCGTAGTCTTATGACTGACAGATAGTCTTGGATTACCCCACGCGGCCAGCCAGGTGTCAAGATTTACGCCTTAACTGTAGCTCCAAAAATCAATAACGCCAGAGCTGGGCAAGACGAGAGGATTCGCAACAGGTAAGAGATTATAAAAATAAACTGAAACGTGAGTAAGAACCTAAATCTATCTATAGTACTCTCTCATTTTTCTTTTTTTTGTTTTAAACGATAACAGGTAAGGTTTAGAACGTAGTGGCTGCTTGCAGTTCTGTAACTGAACTGAACAGAACTGGTCATGATGTGTAAATATTCCATCGCGTCGACAATAATCACGCATTTTTGGAGGAACAAAATCATTTAAGGATAATCATAGAGCACTGTAACAGTAGCCGAGGAAGAAGGGATGGACTGGAAGCTGACAATCCCATGGGATATTCGTTGTTGTTCCCTGCTCTGTTGCGCAGGCTGCAATCTTCCCACGGTGAGGAATCTATTCACAGAAAGTTCAAGGCGTTCTAGACAGAGAGCATCTTGCCAAGGATTAGTGGGATTTCGTGAAGTAATCTCAACGTTCCAGAACTGGTTCCATTGCGCGATTCATCCTTGCTCGTGATTGATTAATTAAAACTTGGACAACTAGTTTGAAAAACCAATAACTACGATGCCTAGGCCATACCGGTTCTTAAATGTAGTTGGCCGTGGTAAGATCAACGTTAGTTTGAAAAATGTGTCGTCTACCAGCCAGTACTGAGACCGTTCATGGTTTATCTAAAATCAGAAAGATCCATACCAGTTCGGATCCCTTCTAAAATGTCAGTGCCATGTCAGTTTGGAATTTTAGCCATTACTCTATAAATTTTGACAGTTTGAAATCTAACTATTGTTGACAAAGAAGAAGGGTACGAGATACAACAAGGCTGCTAGGAACACAATTCCTCTAGGAAGGATGCATCGCGAAAGCATGCAGGGGTTTTGAAGGTCCTCTTCCCGACAAAAAGAACCCCATGCCGAACATCGGCCTAAGGATTATAGGCGTTAAATGCAGGGCTTTAGACTTATACCGAGTTCAAACATTGAAACTGGGCAGACGAGACTTCAGAGAAAAACTGCTCCGGCAATCAACACATATTGCGGAATAAACAAAAACCCTTATGGAAATCAATTGTTGAAACAATACTTTTAAATCACATTACTTTTAAAACACCAAAAAGAATAAATGGCAGACTTAAATACACATGCATTTTACTCCTACAATTCTAGACCATACCGTTGCCTTCTCACTTCGGACGACGTCCCACGCTTTGCGCCGCTCCCCTTACTCCGTGCCGTTGCTCTCGCTCCGTACCGATTCTGCTTGCCGAACCAAGAATGCTCATCGGTACCTCCCAGCCAAACGCTAGGGGTACTCTGCTTCCCCCTTAGCCCCCCGAGCTGGAAAGGAGCCACACAAGAACCAGAGGTATACTAGCATCTCAGCTCGCCTCCACGGCTGAGCTACCACTCCAACACAGCTGAGATATACCCAACTCCTCACAAGCAATCCGTCAAGCCACAATTCGGTAGCGAATCGTTTCGCTAACCGTTCTCCTTTCTTCCTTCCTTTACCTTTCTTTTATAGCAATTT
>JZKD02S1811364.1:220469-239993 GCA_000966675.3 Picea glauca
CTTAACGCATCATAATGAAGGAAAAAGTTTTATCATCATAAAAATCCAGATCACTTGCGGGCAAGTGTCCTCAAAGAATAAGTTTGGTAAGTGCGCCAGAGCGGGATGTTACAAACTAGTTGCAAGTTAAGAAAAGATGATGATTCAAAGTCTACATATCAGAGGAAATACAGGTAAATGATATGTATCCTACTATATGTGACAACATCCAAACTAGATGTAATGCAAGTAGTTGGATAGGTGGCACGATTTTAGGCAGGACCAAAGGAATCACATGAATTAGCAGTGAAGAGGATTTTTAGATATCTCAAAGGAACAAAAGAGTTTGGATTATGGTATCCAAAAGGAAAGGATCTATCACTTATTTCTTACATAGATGCAGATTGGTAAGGTTGTATTGATGACCGACGAAGCACCAGTGGAGCAATGTTCTACTTAGGTGAGTGTTTAGTATCATGGATAAGCAAGAAACAATCATCAATATCTTTATCTACAACCAAGGTAGAGTATATTACAACAACAACATGTTGTACACATGTTCTTTGGATGAAACAAACTCTGACAGATATACAGGTTGAGTATGATGAGCCCATTCCAATCTATTGTGATAATACAAGTGCCATCAATATCTCAAAAAACCTGGTGATGCACTCCAAGACAAAGCACATTCCAATCAAGTATCACTTTCTACGAGAACAGGTTGCAAAAAAGAACATCAGAGTTGAGTATGTGGGCACAAAAGAACGAGTGACAAATATCTTTACAAAACCACTTCCACAGGAAGCCTTTGAGTATCTTCACTAGAGACTCGAATATATTTCTACTACAAAATGAATGATTTAGAATGATTATCTTATATGTCTTATATGTACACGAGGAAGCACCATAAAGAGGACAATTCAATTATTGGGAGTATCCCTGGATGGAAAGGTACCTTTTCCATTGATGACAAAGGTGGAGAGATTTATCAAATGCAGAGGATAGAGGCATGGTTCCAGGGGGAGAAACGGTCACAAAGATGTAGAGTACAGAGGCATGGTTCCAAGGGGAGCATGAGTGATATGATTTAAGTATTGCAACAGAGTTTTTCCATCAATGCCAAAGGGGTAGATTGTTAATTAAGGTTCGTTGTCATTGATGTCAACCCTTGAAGAAAGCCCGATAGTAGAAACATTTGGGTAATGGACCCAATTTTTTTTTATGTAAATATGACTCATTATTGTCTTGTCATGGTTGATAAGAATTACAAATGGATTAACTCCAAAGTGGTCCCCTTATGGTGAAATCCCTCATGGGAAGACCCTTTGCGGATTGAGTTATCCTAGAAGTATGGTTAGAGAATCCATGCTTAATTATGGAATAATGAGATGAAGGTCAGTGAAACTATCCTAGATGGACAATGTTTGTCATTCCATTTCTGGTGGTATATGGAACATCACATAAATCCTCATGGTTAGAGAGTTATGGTCATATAGAAGCCCCCAAAAGTCAAGTGTTTGCAAAAGAAATTATTAAAATAATAAAGTAAATGGAGAACTCCATAAAATAAGGAAAGTTTAATTCTACATGAAAGTATAAATAAGAGGAAAATCTCTCTCATTTAAAACACACTTGAATATCATTGAATATCTATTTTTCTGAAAGGTTATTTGGGCAGGTATTATTGATAGAGAAACTTTGCAGCAAAAAAAGTGTGGCATAAAAATAACGGCAAGAAAACTGTGGCATATAAAGTGTGATAGAAAAATCATGGTAGAAAAAGTGCATCCTAAAAAGTGCGGTCAAAAAATCGCAGCACAAAAAGTGCGACACAAAAATCGGGGCAGAAAAAGTGCGGCGCAAAAATCAGATTTGTTGAGGGATACAATTGGTATTTTGTTGTTGGTATTTGGCATATGGGTATTGGTATTTTGGTTGTGATGGGTTTTTGAACTTGTTGATTTAGATTGAGGCTACATAACAATGAGGTTGTGGCACATGGTTTGATGTAAGGGTTTATGGTATTTGGTTTATGGACAGAGTGATGAATTGTTAGATAACTTGTGATGGTTATATTGGTGTATGTCTTTAGTATATGGTTGAAGTACATGTTGGGTACATGGTTGAGACAAGTAGTTGATGATTTGGCACATACATGAGGTGTATAGTTGATGAGTTGGCACATACATGAGGTGTATGGTTGATGATGTTGGTACATCTTGACGAGTCAAGGTTGATGCATGGTTGATGCATGGTACATGTTGGTTCAGGTTATTGGTATAGGTTGTTTGGTGCAGGTTGATTGGTACAGGTTGAAAGTGACAGGTTGATAGTGGCAGTGGTTGATTTAGTGATAGTAATAGGTTGTCTACATTTGGAATTTATATTTTGGGGTGGTTGGACAGGGAAAGGATAGGTGGTTGTAGCCACCTTCCGGTTGTAGCCAAAGAACTTAGGGGGTGGTAGCCTCCTTCTGGTTGTAGCCAGAGAATTGGGCAGTTGGAGCTTCCCTCAGGTTGTAGCCTGAGAAACTAGGGGGTTGGAGCCTCATTCCAGTTCCAACTCGAAAACAAAGGAATTTGGTGCTTCCAATGAATGTAATTCCTCAAGACATATAATAAAAAATATTATGTGGTTTTCTCCCACTCTAGGTTTCCATGTAAAAACACTGGTGTACTGTGTATGTATATGACTGCTCATTTGTTCATTGTTTATTTACTCTGCAATTATTGGATGATAATGCTACACTGATATAACACTTTCAGTATATGGTTAAAAAGGATTAAATTTCTCTATTACTAATTCACCCCCCCCCCCCTCTCAGTAATCTAACACAACATTCATAAAAAAATAGAGTAAATTCTTATGGGGGAGAATAGGTAGTTTTCACATTCAATTTTTTCATGAACAACAAGCAAGGATCAAGGAAAAAAGAGCACTAGAGATAGGCCAATAGGGATGGGAGAATTATAGATTAGGTTGGAGTGTTCTTGGAGTATTCTAGAGATGAATATTGAAGCACCGGGTTGTCAGACCTTAAGAATGAATTCATGTGGAATTTCTCTAAAACAACAATTGTTTGTTGTTGGTTGCTGGTAGTTTTCCTGGCAGTGAGTTCCCTAGAGTTCCCAACAAAGATATTCTTGATTACATATTCAAAATAGACCATTATAAATGAGTGGGACACTTGATGGAATGAGAGAAATTGTAACATCCCCATCTGGTATGACTCCTACGATGTACAACCGGTAAAAGCACCCTTCAAATTTTATTTTATTTTGTGTGTGTGTGTAGGAAGGTAATAATGACATTATACTCAACCTTGCAACATGACGACGACACAATGCATGGAACTCACACAACAACAACATAACAACCTAACATAAAAGCACATCAAGCACCTGGAAGCAATGTACGACATTCAACTGACGAAAAATAAGAATGACTACCGGTCCGTCCTACCCTGCAATGGTTAAAACCTTCAGGACACATAAGCAACGCTCAATCCCAAGTTCCCATCGATTTTGACCATTTAAAATCTCAGGGTTGGCGACTGTTCTGAGGAACAAGGAGGTGTCTACATCCCGCTCGACACAAGCAAACCAAGCCTACTAAGCTAAGGATAATCATCCTAACAACCCAAAATTAATTACACAAGTAACTAGAACCCTTACAGTGAGCAAAACCAATCACATTGAACGCTTACAAAACCATGTACAAACATTAATTAATATTAAACAACAACCATTAATCAAGGCTAAAAGGTCGTTATCTATGACTTAAATTGGCGTTAATTACAGATCAATTAACTAGTCTAAATTCCATCAGTCAACGAGTTACCCACCGAACTTAACATGAATTACGACTCAAATTTAGTGAGTCTGGGTTACCAATTAGGTGATATCTATATATCCAACTAACCATAAACTTGAATAACAACATTAACATTCTTAAAGTGGAATGCTACCTATAGCACTTATGAACAATTAAACCTCAACATTAGTCTAGATATAATGACTGAACTAACCACACTAGCTGTTTATTATCATTAAGGAGGAAATTGCCAACTAATAACATTGTTGTAGAAAATCAACAAGGTAATTACATATCTATTACATAACAATTTATTACAATAGTTATCCAGACATTTAACATAATGATTAACATAATCAATTAATTGAGCAATAACATGGTAGTTTGCATGACTATTTTCATAACAAGTAATTTAGCACTAACAAGGCGATTATCATGTTAATTAACATAACAATTAATATAAAAGTAGCGAGGCAATTTATATGACGGTTAACATAACAATTAATAGCGCAAAAACAAGGCAATTTACATAACTGTTAACCATTTAACTCGCTGGGGCATTTAATCAATAAGTAGGAATCTGTTGACCATTCATAGTGCTATAGCAATTGTTCTGGCATCTAGTAAGGAAATTAATATAGCATTTAACATTGCAATTAACAAGCCAATTAACTGTAGCAATGGTTCTAGTAAATTCGTGGTCATTCTAGAAAGCTCATTCAACATTCTAAAGGAAAAAATCATGGGTAATTACAGCAAGCTCTGGCAACATTCAAAAGGAAAAATCGTGGGTAATTACAGCAAGCTCCGACAACATTCTAAAGGCAAAATCGTGGGTATTTAAACAACAATCAAAGTCAACTTATAAAGGCAATAATCATGGACATTAAACAATGGTCTCAGACATGTTTTGAATGGTAAAACATGAGCATTTAAACAACGATCTCAGACATCTTTTGAATGGTAAAATCGTGAGCATTCAACAATGGTCTCAAACATGTTTTGAATGGTAAAATCATGAGTATTAAACAATGGTCTTAGACATGTTTTGAATGGCAAAACGTGAGCATTTAAACAACGATCTCAGACATGTTTTGAATGGTAAAATTGTGAGCATTAAACAATGGTCTCAGTCACGTTTTGAATGGAAATTCGTGAGCATTTAACCACAATCTCATCCACGTTTTGAATGGAACAAAAAATCATGGGTAATTAATCAGTTATCACAATCTCATTTTAAAATGGAAAAACATGTACAGGGACACACCATAAGGGCATTAATGGCTATCTGTAATTTAAATATGCAGAATGATGTGCCCAAAATGTACCAGAAGGAACTCCATGTTGCCAACATCATTTAAAAAGGAAAAACGATGGAAAAATGCAGACATGCAAATGAATTTGTTTTCCATTGCCAGGATACCAATGCCACGAGGCAGGAATAAAAAAAAAAAAACGTTTTTCATCTCCCAGACACCAATATAAAATGCAGATAGGAAATCAAACGTTCTTCCCATTGCCAGAGTACCAATACAATGTAGACAGTAATACAAGAACATTTTTCATCTCTCGGACACCAATATAAAATGCAAGTAGGAATCAAACATTCTTTCCATTGCCAGAGTACTAATACAATGCAGACAGGAATACAAAAACGTTTTTCATCTCCCGGACACCAATATAAAATGCATATAGGAAATCAAACATTCTTCCCATTGCCAGAGTACCAATACAATGCAGACGAGAATAAAAAATAAGAACGTTTTTCCATTTCCAGGATACCATTATAAAAATGCAAACCTGAAATCAATTCGTTTTTTTTTTCATTACCAGAATACCCAAAAATTTGCAGACTGGAAAACAATTCATGCTTCCAATGCCATAACCCCAATACAATGCATAGAATAGTAAGAGAACACAAGGATCCGATGGGAAAGGTCATGGAATGAATGTCGGGGTTTCTATCAGTCAAGGCATAGAGAAAACCAACCAGGACATGAGATAATCCACACGCAAAGGTCGTTGCCATATGGCGGAATCAACAATCAACCAGGGACAAACATTAAGGGTATCCATTTAACAGGTTCACCTTTCTCTCATCATCCTCTCACAAAAAAGAAGGGCGTTGAGATCCATAGGTCTTTTAACGCTAAGGCTACGACCGTAGATCAGGCTCCTGGACGACTTCTTAGGTGAGCACTGGTGAGCTAGGGATGACAGCTAAACAACCACGAAGGTCACAATAAACATAGCAAGGTGGTCAAGACATGCAGTGAAATGAAGGCCATGGTAATCAACAACCATCGAGCTAGGCTAAGGAAAGTTTCAGTCACCAATTTTAAGAAAAAATCCATTAAATAAGCAGATCCAAGCATAATTCCTAATACATTCTACCATACAAAAATGAAGAGAGTGTACCGTTTCCTGATCGCCCGCTGTAAATGATGTCCCGCGTGCTCCGTGCAACTCCCGCTCGTCGACCGTCGAGACTTCACCGATACCCCCCAACCAATGCTAGGGGTACTCTTCTTCCCCCTTAGCCCCCCGAGCCACAAAGGGGCCACACACTCACTATCTAGAGATTTCGACTAGCTCCTAGCTCGCCTCGCAAGGCTGAGCTACCACTCCTGACCAAGCTAGGTATCCCAACTCCCACAAGTTAAGTCAGTCAAGCAGATATTTCTGCTGCGTAACGTTACGCAAATAGAAGAAGATCCTTCATCCTTCTCCTTCCTTCATTGTATTGATTTTTGAACTTCCTTTCTTTCCTAAAATCTCATTTCATTAAGGTTTTAAAAATAAATTCCTAAAAATTCCTCTCCGTACAAGTGTCCCCCATCCCTTACATTCCTCCATAATTTAATTTCTTTAATTAATTAATTATCTTTATTTCCCTCACCCACCTAGAGTTACTCCTAGAATCACTCCTAGGTGTCCCCAAATTCTCTTACAGGTTTTAATGGCTTTCCCTATTCTTAAATTACTAGTTCAGTTTAAATTAGAAAGCTCTTAAATGGTAGATACTTTTTCTGAGTTTGACTTTCCGCTTTTTCCCTTATGTTCCACATTTTCCCTTTTTATGTTTACCTCTTTTCCTAGTTTCCTAATTTTTTAGATTTTCCCTCTTTCCCCTTTTTAATTAGAACTCAAAAAGGCAGGTATGGAAATTAACCCTTTTTTCCCTTTTCTCATTTAGTTAGTATTTTAAAATTATCAAAATAATAAAACCATTAATTCCCCTTTTTCTTTTAAATTTTATTCCAACAGATTTTATTTTTTTTATGAATAAATTAAATTTCCTATTCCCTTCGTGTTACGAGATTTAACGAAGGTCATAATTATTATTTATGTGTTTTTTATTTTTATTATTATTATTGTTATTTTTTTTTATAGAGAGATAAAATTTTACCACTAGCATAGTTTAGACTTAAACCTTAAATTTTCGTACAGGGCGACATTTAATTAGGGAATTTGTTTTAAAAATTTCTTAAAACGTTATTCCTCCTAAGGCTATCTAGGTTCATTCCTCTATCATCAAGAATGCGATGTGCCCTTCAGGATGCACTAGGTTCTCCAAGGGTGCCACTCACCTTAATCTGTTTCTCTTGCACGACGTGTCCTTCAGGATGCACTACGTGCTCCAAGGGTGCTACTCGCCTCTTGACTGACTTGGTAGACATCAATAACCCCTAGAGTCAATACTCTGCCAGGTGAACTTGTGGGAGACTAAGGGCCTCTAAGGAATAATCCCCCGTCTTATTGCGCACCCCTTAGAATCATCGTGAGCGACTCTTGCAGTCTTCCCTCACGACATCATGGGTCCTCTTGAACTAGGTAAACGCTAACCTATAGTTTGAGCCACGGCGGGAGTGCTAGTAGGCTGTGGCAGGGCTGTTGTCCACACCTCTCCCTCAACATCTATGCTAGTCATGGGTGACCCCTTTACTCCACATGTGAGTCTGGTCAGCAAGCTATCGTCAGCTTGTATCATCAAAAAATCATGTCAGAACATATCCATATCATATCATCTAATAAGATGCACTAATATAATAGTAAAACAATCAAACCCCAATGGTACACTCCCTGACTCGATCAAAATTCCAAGGGGTTCCATCAATTCCTCTGCATACTTAAGGTCCAAAATCCTGCATTCTCAGTAAACTGAGTCAATAGCACCTATCTATGTAGGAGTAAAACAACATCTCATCAACCTGTAACGCCTCATAATCAAAATCAAAAGTTTTAATAGCATAGTAATCTGGATCACTTGCGAGCAAGTGTCCTCAAAGAATAAGTTCGCTCAGTGTGTCAGAGCAGGATGTTACATACACCCCGTCTTGGTCTAAACTTTGTCCCGAAGTTTCACAGTATAAATGTTGAAATAAAGTGTATCACAGTATCATATGTCTATCTATCAAAAAAAAAATGGAAATTGTTGGCACATATCATATGCGTCCTCCCAGGTCACCAAGTGTGGACTATAACTGTCCCACTAGACCTTGACCTGCTCTATCATTCGACGTCGTAGTTGTCAAACGCGATGATCCAAAATGTGGATTGGCTCATCCATGAGCGCCCCCTCATCCATCACTTGCAAGGAACTCATGTCAATAACATGTGTAGGATCACTAATATAATTTCTCAAAACAGATACATGAAAAACATCGTGCATGCACCTCAAAGAATCAGGCAAGGCTAGTCGATAGGCCACGGGCCCTTTTCTCTCCAAAATCTCGAAAGGTCCCATGAACCTAGGAGAGAGTTTAGCTCCCTTCCCAAACTTGATCGAACTTTTATGCGGTTTAACCCGGAAGAAGACTCGATCGCTGACCTCCTAACTACGGTCGACACGGTGTACATCGACATAACTCTTTTGTCGATCCTACGCTTCTTTAATACTTTGTCTTTTTGTTTTCATTTTCTGTTCTATTTCTTGGATCGCTTCTGTTCCCACCAGGAACCTATCCTCAAGCCGATCCCAACTCAAAGTCGTCCGGCATGGTCGCCCATAAAGAAACTCGAAAGGCACCATCTTAATGGTTCTCTAATAACTGTTGTTGTAAGAAAACTCCACTAGTGGCAAGAATTCTTCCCAACACTTTTGTTGGTCCATCACATACATGCGCAACATGTTCTCCAAGGTTTGGTTCATTCGTTTGGTCTTCCTGTCAGTCTCCGGGTGATACGTTGTACTAAATTTAAGTTGGGTTCCCAAGGCCTCTTGGAAACTCATCCAAAATCATCTAGTAAACACTGATCCTAGATTGGATATAATCCTCTTAGGCATGCCATGCAGCCTCACAATATCACTAATGAAAACTCTAGCTATGTCAAGTTCCTGATACGTCATACACATAGGAATAAAGTGAGAACTCTTTCTCAGAGTGTCTACTACTATGAAAATCGAGTCATGTCTCCTTGCTGTCAGTGGAAATCCAACAATAAAATCCATCGAAATAGCCTCCCATTTTGATTTCGGAATAGTGTGTGGTTGTAGTAATCCTTATGGGTGTCTATGTTCATCCTTTACCTATTGACATTCTAGACATCTGGCCACATCGTTGACTATGTTGGCCTTCATATCCTTCCAGAAGAATAAGGGTTTAAGGTCTGCCCTCGTCTGTGTGACTCCCGAGTGAGCCATGTAAACTACTCTATGAGCCTCACTCAAGATCAACATCCTCAACTCGTCATTCGGCGGTACATAGATCCAATTTTTAAACCTCAATAATCCATCGCTATCAAACTAAAATCCTTCAAATCGTGGTACCATCATTGTGTTTTGTCCGATAAAATCCTCGACCTCTTTGTACCAGTCATCATTACGCTGTAAAGTTAGAATCTTTTCACGTAGATTCGTCTGAAGAGGCAGCTCTGAAAATATGCGTGGTCTCTGACTCAATGCATTTGCCACTCAATTCATTGTTCCTTTTCTGTAAGTAATCTCAAAGTCGTACTCGCTAATCAATTCCGACCAACACCGTTGTTGTGTGTTCAGGTCGCTTTGCGTAAATATGTGTTGTACTCCACAGTGGTCAGTCTTTAGTTCAAATTTTTGTCCAACAAGGTAGTGTCTCCAAACCTTCAAGGCATATACAATGGCTAAAAAATCCAAATCGTGCATCTCATAGTTCTCTTCATGCCTTCTCAGCTTCCTCGAGATGTAAGGGATCACTCGTCCGTCTTGCACCAAGAATCTGCCTAAGCCTTCCTTGGATGTGTCAGTGCATACCAAGAGTTCCACGTCCATGTCAAGGACCTTTAGTATCGGTGTTGTTGTCAACAACTCCTTGAGCCTCTGAAATGATTCTGTGGATTTCTCGGTCCAAACAAACTTCTTGTTTTTCTTTTGCAATTCCATGAGCGGATTTGCAATATTTGAAAACCCCTCAATGAACCGTCAATAGTATCCTGCTAAACCCATGAAGCTACACACTTCTGGGACATTCGTCGATGCAGGCCATTCCATAATGGCCTCGACCTTCGCTGGATCCACATTGATACCTTCACTGGAGATGACGTGACCTAAGTAGTGGATCTTCGATTGATAAAATGAGCATTTGGATAACTTCCTATACAATTTGTGCTCTTGCAGACACTGTAGTACCAAGCGCAAGTTCTTGTCATGCTCCTCCATCGTCCAAGAGTAAATCAAAATATCATCAATGAATACTTGGATTAACTTGTCCAAGTACTCGTGGAACACCCCATTCATCAAACTCATAAATACCTCTGGGGCGTTTGACAGTCCAAATGGTAAAACAATAAACTAGTAATGTCCAAACCTCATCTTAAAGGCAGTCTTAGGGACGTCATCTTCCTTAATCTGTAACTGGTGATACCCTGATCGCAAATAGATCTTTGAGAACATTGTCGCTCCCTTTATTTGATCGAACAGATCATCAATCCTTGGCAACGTATATTGATTCTTTATCGTGGCCTTGTTCAATTGACGACAGTCAATGCAGAGCCTCCATGACCCATCCTTCTTTCGAATGAAAATAACAGGTGCACCCCACGGTGACACACTTGGATGTATCAGTCCCAGGTCTAGCAATTCTTTTAGTTGCATTCTTAACTCTTGTAATTCCGGGGTCGACATCTGATAAGGCATTATTGCTATCGATTTAGTTCTCAGTTTTAGGTCTATAGTGAACTCCAATTCCCTGTCCGGTGGCATCCCAGGTAGCTCCTCCAAAAATACATCCACAAACTCACCACCAGAAGGTGTTCTAAACCTTCTGTTAATCCCTTCTCGTTTAATGCAAGGATTGCATAAATCTTGCACCCCTTGCACATGCTCTTCCGCAGCTGTAAGGAAGAGATGAACCTCAGGAAAAATCCCTAGTTCCTTCCTACAATCACACATCTCTCTCCCTCATCATCGACCAAGATCCACTGTTTCTTCTTACAGTTGAGTATCACCTCATGCGATTCCAACCAGTGATACCAATTACGACATCATAAGATCTTAAGATCATGATGTAAAGGTTGGCCCTTGTGACAAACTTTCCCAGGTTAAGGATATAACCCATAACCTTTCCTCCAAACTTTTGTTTGGCTCCCGAAGCCATCCCTATGAAGCTAAACTCGTCTTGTTCAACTACCTTTACATTAATCATTTTTAGCGCTGCACCAGAAATGAAACTCTTGGTAGCACTGGGATCTATCAAAATACTAAGGGTATGGTCAGTGACAGTACCTGTTGTCTCGAGCACAGTCGATTGATTCTCTGCCTGGCGGTTATTCACCGCTGCATGAATCCGATGGGCCTTGCCCATATCTCCCATGGTAGTGGATACGACTGATCCAGACGCTCTAGTCCTCTCCACCGGGCAGTCGCGTTGGTAGTGTGGCTCCCCACACGTCCAACACACCTTCTTTTGCCCAGTAGTCCTAGTACCTGAAGTAGAATATGATGGCCCACCGTCCTAGAATCCTGGTCTATTCTGCTGAACAGGCCTAAACTGCTACTACTGCGGTCAACGTTGTTGTTGATGCCATGGTCCCCATTAAAGTGTTCGCTGCTAAGGCATCGGTCACCAAGGTATAGTGAAAGTGGATCCCCTATGGAAGCCACGATATCCCGGTGTATGTATGACCGGTGTCTGATGCTACTGCGCTCTAGATGACACCTGCCCTGCTGGTCTGGCTGGAGTCCTGGTCTGACCCCCGCTGATAAGCTCCTCCTCTACTATGAGGGACTTCTGGACGACATCATGTAAGGTTTGAGGCATCAAAATCTTGACCTTTGCACATATGTTGTTGTTAAGGTTGAACATGAACCTATTGACCTTAAGTTTCTCAATGTTAAGGTGCAGAGCATACAAAAGCAGCTCCATAAAATGTGCCTCGTACTTGGGCACCGTACAACTGCCCTGTCATAAGACGTTGAACTCATTGAGCTAAATCTCAATGAATTCCTCTGAAAGGTATTGCTCTCGGAACCATTCCTTGAATAGTTCCCATGACATGTCTTCGACGACCATGTTCAGCTGCGGTAGGAGCGTCTTCCACCATAGAAAAGTGCTTCCTTTCAGTTGGAAGACTTCCATGCGGACCTTCATGTTGGAGGTATAATCGCAAAGTGCAAAGCACATTGCCATGTTCTGCAACCATGCCTCGGCAACTGGGTCGTCCGGAGCACTAAAGAACTTGGGAAATTTGACCTTCCCGAGTTCATGGTGAATGCTACCAGTACCGACTAGAGCGCGGGGTGGAACCTCAGTGGGTCCCGGCACCCTGGCCTCATCTCTATCCAAACGGGTGATCAGTGCCTCAGACATGCACTGAAAAGATCTCATCATTCCGACCACATCACCAACTTCTATTTGCTCCTGTCTGAAAACCTTCTCGTCTCCCTGGGGGTTAGATCCCTCAGGCTTGGATAACACTGGAGGCGTTGCGCTTCCTCCCCTAGCACCCCATCATTTGCCTTTGCGGCGTCCTATAACCATTATTACTTGCACGAATACAAGTCAACTCAATTAGTAACATTATAATAAAATCATATCAACGAAAGTTGCAGCGATCCCAAGTCATGGGTCGAACCCGCTCTGATACCACATGTAACATCCTCATCTAGTACGACTCCTACAATGTACAACCGGTAAAAGAACCCTTAATTTTTTTATTTTTTGTGGTGTGTATGTGTGTAGGAAGGTAATAATGAAATTATACTCAACCTCCCAACTCGATGACGACACAATGCATGGAACTCACGCAAAAACAACATAACGACCTAACATAAAAGCACATCAAGCACCTGGAAGCAATGTACAACATTCAACCGATGAAAAATAAGAATGACTATCGGGCCGTCCTACCCTACAATGGTTAGGACCTCTGGGACACATAAGCAATGCTCAAGCCCAGGTTCCCATCGATTTTGACCATTGAAGGTCTCAGGGCTCGTGACTGTTCCAAGGAACAAGGAGTTGTCTACATCCTGCCCGACACAAGTAGACCAAGCCTACTAAGCTAAGGACAATCATCCCAACAACCCAAAATTAATTACACAAGTAATTAGAATCCTTACAGTGAGCAAAACCAATCACATTCAACGTTTGCAAAATCACATAGAAACATTAATTAATATTAAACAACAACCATTAATCAAGGCTAAAAGGTCGTTATCTATGACTTAAATTGGCGTTAATTGCAGATCAATTAACCAGTCTAAATTTCATCAGTCAACGAGTTACCCACCGAACTTAACATGAATTACAACTCAAATTTAGCGAGTTTGGGTTACCAATTAGGCGATATCTATAAATCCAACTAACCATAAACTTGAATAACAACATTAACCTTCTTAAAGTGGAATGCTACCTATAGCACTTATGAACAATTAAACCTCAAGATTAGTCTAGAAATAAGGACTGAACTAACCACACTAGATGTTTATTATCATTGAGGAGGAAACTGTTAGCTAATAACATTGTTGTAGCAAATCAACAAGGTAATTACATATATGTTACATAACAATTTATTACATCAGATAACCAGGCATTTAGCATAATGATTAACATAATCAAGTAATTGAGCAACAACAGGGTAGTTTGCATGACTATTTCAATTACAAGTATTAAAGCACTTACAAGGCGATTATAATGTTAATTAACATAACAATTAATATAACAGTAGTGAGAAAATTTATATGACAGTTAACATAATGATTAATAGCGCAAAAACAAGGCAATTTACATAACTGTTAACCATTTAATTTGCTGCAACATTTAATCAATAAGTAGGAATCTGTTGACCATTCACAGTGTTGTAGCAATTGTTTTGGCATTTAGTAAGGAAATTAATATAGCATTTAACATTGCAATTAACAAGACAATTAACTGTAGCAATGGTTCTGGTAAATTTGTGGTCATTCCAACAAGCTCAGTCAACATTCTAAAGGAAAAAATCATGGGTAATTATATCAAGCTCTGACAACATTCTAAAGGAAAAATCGTGGGTAATTATAGCAAGCTCTGGAAACATTCTAAAGGAAAAATCGTGGGTATTTAAACAACAATCAAAGTCAACTTTTAAAGGCAATAATCATGGGTATTAAACAATGGTCTCAGATAGGTTTTGAATGGAAAAATGTGAGCATTTAAAAAACGATCTCAGACATGTTTTGAATGGTAAAATCATGAGTATTAAACAATGGTATCAGACATGTTTTGAATGGTAAAATCGTGCGCATTAAACAATGGTCTCAGACATGTTTTGAATGGAAAAACATGAGCATTTAAACAACTATCTCAGACATGTTTTGAATGGTAAAATTGTGAGCATTAAACAATGGTCTCAGTCACATTTTGAATGGCAATTCGTGAGCATTTAACCACAATCTCAGCCACGTTTTGAATGGAAAAAAATCATGGGTAGCTAATTAGCTATCACAGTCTCATTTTGAAAGGGAAAAACATGTACACAGACACACCAGAAGTGCATTCATGGCTATCCGTAATTAAAATATGCAGAATGATGTGCCCAAAACGCACCAGAAGGAACTCCATGTTCCCAACATCATTTAAAAGGGAAAAACGTTGGAAAAATGCAGACATGGAAATTAATTCGTTTTCCATTGCCAGGATACCAATGCCATGTAGATAGGAATACAAAAAAAAAATGTTTTTCATCTCCCGGACACCAATATAAAATGCACATAGGAAGTCAAACATTCTTCCCATTGCTAGAGTACCAATACAATGCAACATGGATGATTTTAGGGGCTAAATTTCGGTCATGGGCTAATTTTCCATGGTTTTTCCAAAAACGAGATTTGGTATTTTAAAAATGATTCGCCCAAATTCTATAGGATAAAATTATTTTACCTTAAAAATAGCCAAAAATTTATAAAAACTATATAAAATCCTTAGAAATTTGAATTTGTTTACAAAAATATCACCAAACATTTATAGTTGGCATATGAAAGATTAGTAATATTCGCCAAGGTTTCTACATTTTAAAATAAAATTCCATCCTTAAAATCACCCTTGCGAATGCAGACAGAAATACAAAAACGTTTTTCATCTCCTAGACACCAATATAAAATGCAGATAGGAAATCAAACATTCTTCCCATTGCCAGAGTACCAATACAATGCAGACAAGAATACAAAAACGTTTTTCATCTTTTGGACATTAATATAAAATGCAGATAGGAAATCAAACGTTCTTCCAATTGCCAGAGTACCAATACAACGCATAAAAGAATAACAAATAAAAACATTTTTCCATTTCCAGGATACCATTATAAAAATGCAGACCTGAAATAAATTGTTTTTTTTTCATTGCCAGAATACCCAAAAATTTGCAGACTGGAAATCAATTCGTGCTTCCAATGCTATAACCCCAATATAATGCATACAAAAGTAAGAGAATGGAAGGATCTAATGGGAAAGGTCCTGGAATGAATGTTCGTGTTTCTATCAGTCAAGGCATAGAGAAAACCAACCAGGACACAAGATAAACCACACGCAGAGGTCATTGCCAAATGGCAGAATCAACAATCAGCCAGGGACAAACATCAAAGGTAGACGGATAACAGGTTCATCCTTCTCCCATCATCTTCTCACAGAAAAGCAGAGCGTTTAGATCCATAGGTCTTTTAACGCTAAGGCGACAACCATAGATCAGGCTCCTGGCCAGCTTCTCAGGCGAGGAATGGTGAGCTAGGGATGAAGTCTAAACAACCACGAAGGTCAGAATCAACACAGCAAGGTGATCAAGACATGAGGTAAAACGAAGGCCATTGGAGTCAACAACCATCGAGCTAGGCTAAGGAAAGTTTCAGTCACCAATTTTAAAAAAACATTATTTTACTTTTCCATTAAATAAGCATATCCAAGCATACGTCCTAATACATTCTACCATACAAAAATAAAGAGAGCATACAGTTGTATGATCGTCGGCTCCGAATGATGTCCCACACGCTTCGTGCAACTCTCGCTCGCTGACCGTCAAGACTTCACCGGCACCTCCCAGTCAATGCTAGGGGTACTCTTCTTCCCCCTTAGCCCCCCTAGCCACAAAGAGCCCACACACTCACTATCCAGAGTTTTCGACTAGCTCCCAGCTCGCCTCGCAAGGTGGAGCTACCACTCATCACCGAGTTGGGTATCCCAACTCCCACAAGTTAAGTTAGTCAAGTAGATATTTATGCAGCGTAACGTTAAGCAAATAGAAGAAGATCCTTGATCCTTCTCCTTCCTTCATTATAGAGAGTTTCATGCTTCCTTTCTTTCCTAAAATCTAATTTCATTAAGGTTTTAAAAATAAATTCCTAAAAATTCCTCTCCGTACAAGTGTCTCCCATCCCCTACATTCCTCCATAATTTAATTTCTTTAATTAATTAATTATCTTTATTTCCCTCACCCAACTAGAGTTACTCCTAGAATCACTCCTAGGTGTCCCCAAATTCTCTTACAGGTTTTAATGGATTTCTCTATTATTAAATTGCTAGTTCAATTTAAATTAGAAATCTCTTAAATGGTAGATACTTTTTCTAAGTTTGACTTTCCGCTTCTTCCCTTATTTTTCCCTTTTTCCCTTTTTATATTTACCTCTTTTCCTAGTTTCCTAATTTTTTTAGATTTTCCCTCTTTCCTCTTTTTAATTAGAACTCAAAAAGGCAGGTGTGGAAATTAACCATTTTTCCCTTTTCTCATTCAATTAGTATTTTAAAATTATCAAAATAATAAAACCATTAATTCCCCTTTTTCTTTTAAATTTTATTCCAGCGGATTTATTTTTTTTAATATATAAATTAAATTTCTTATTCCCTTCGTGTTACAAGATTTAATGAAGGTCATAATTATTATTTATGTGGTTTTTATTTTGATTATTATTATTGTTATTTTTTTTAATAGAGAGATAAAATTTTACCACTAACATAGTTTAGACTTAAACCTTAAATTTTCATACAGGGCGACATTTAATTAGGGATTTTTTTTTTAAATTTCTTAACACGTTATTCATCCTAAGGCCATCTAGGTTCATTCCTCTATCATCAAGAATGCAACGTGCCCTTCAGGATGCACTATGTGCTCCAAGGGTTCCACTTGCCTTGATCTGTTTCCCTTGCGTGACATGCCCTTCAGGACACACTACGTGCTCCAAGGGTGCCACTCGCCTCTTGACTGACTTGGTAGACATCAATAACCCCTAGAGTCAATACTCCACCAGGTGAACTTGTGGGAGACTAAGAGCCTCTAAGGAACAAGTCCCCTGCCTTATTTCGCGCCTCTTAGAATCATTGTGAGCGACTGTCGCAGTCTTCCCTCACAACATCATGGGTCCTCTCGAACTAGATAAACATTAACCTACAGTTCGAGCCAAAGTGGGAGTGCTAATAAGTTGTGGTAGGGCTGCTATCCACACCTCTCCATCAACATCTCTATTAGTCCTGCATGACCCCTTTACTCCACATGTGATTCTAGTCAGCAAGCTATCGTTAGCCTACATCATCAACAAATCATGTCAGAACATATCCATATCATATCATCTAATCAGATGCACTAATATCATAATAAAACAATCAAACCCCAATGGTACACTCCCTGACTCGATCCGGAGTCCAAGGGGTTCCATCGATGCCTCTGCATCCTTGAGGTCCAAAATCCTACACACTCATTAAACCGAGTCAATAGCACCTGTCTATGTCAATGCAGTAAATCAACATGTCATCAACCCATAATGCCTCATAATCAAAATCAAAAGTTTTAATAGCATAGTAATCCGGATCAGTTGTGAGAAAGTGTCCTCAAAGAATAAGTTCCCTCAATGCGCCAGAACAAGATGTTACAGAAATGAAGGGGTACATTCCTGAGGTTGAGTAGGTGAAGAGGAAGAGAATTGGAGGAAATTTGAGATAGTTGTAGAAGAGTACCAATGGATTGTGGGATTTTGAGTTGTGACTAGACTGGGACAAACAACCTTTTCTTGTGGATTCCTAGTCCCAGCTCAGGGGTGACGTTCTATTGAGATTTGGAAAAACAATTCTATGGTTGGGTGGAAATTCCTTTCCATTTAGCTAGTTGCACAAAATTTAAAAAAAAAGATAAGTGTTTATCTATTTTTTGAGTTATCTTACAGGTTTTATGGTTGCACATTTTATCATGCATATGAGAATGTTTTTATGTGTTATTTTAGATAAATTATTAGCTACATTCATGTTCATTTAAAATTTTGTAGATGCATTTAATAATTATGGGTATCAAAATATAGTTAAAGATTTTTTAATTTATATCTCGTAAGTTACAGGAATTAATTACCAGAAGAAATTGTCAAATTCATGTGTATTTTTCCCCAAGTAATGTTGCTCAATTAAGTTGGGGGAATTTACACTGATAATAGTCAATCGCACAATTTCCTCAACAACCATAGTTTCCACCATTTCAAATGACCCAACAACAACAATTGCAGTCAAGTATGCAGATCAACTTCCAGCTATACCTCTATTTCTTGCACAACCCACGACTAACCCAAACAATAAAAAATATCAATGCACTTACCTTATTGACTTGTCTAGTTACTCTACCTATTTTACCTCCCCTGTATAATTCTAGGATATCCATTTGCAATCAGAGAGAACCCTAAATGATGCAAAAATGATCCAGAGAAGGCTACGAAAAACTCAGAACTCACAGAGGCAACTTAGGATGCTCAGAATGACTTTAGCAGATAGAGAAAGGGAAAAAAAATCAAAGTTCCCGAAACTCAGTTAAAATGACATGACCATGAAGAGTGTGTCACAATATTTCTAATGATGCAAACAACTCATCAAACAGAGTTGTGGATCGAAAGATATTTGCGATCAAAGTTTTGGTCAACCTAGCCTAGTTAGCAAGGATGTGTCATCATCTGTAATGATGACGTCGACATCAGTACGAATGACTTCATCATCTGTACAACATATGTGGCGATCAGAAAGGATGACAAAATTCATGATGATGTCAGCATGATGACATGGCAGCACGAGAGGCTGCCATGTGTCACTCATTTTTGGACTTTTTGGGTTGACTTGTGGACCAATGAAAAGTTGCCATGTGGCAGTACGTACAGAACACGTGGAATCTATACATTACATGGCAGGCTGACATGGCATCTATATGACATGTGGTAGGAAGGTGATGTGGTAGGCTGACTATGCAACGAGGTGACATGGGCCAATGATTGGATGCCACATGGCCCGGTCATGGGTTGCCATGTAGCAGTGGGAAAATTCCC
>JZKD02S1811364.1:248479-265696 GCA_000966675.3 Picea glauca
AATATCTAGTAAAAATGAGTTTTTTTTATTGGAAAAATGTATTGGGAGGGGGGTTAAACAAAAAGATTTGGGGAGTTATTTATCAATATCTAGTGAAATTAGGGGCATTCTTTAATATCCTATGAACGGATGTGCTATGTCATAGTTTCATTCAGTGGAAGTTTCTCAGGGTGAATTTTATGTACCCTAATATGTTCTCTTAAGTGGTTTCTATGTTCTAGGGCCACAGTGTGTCAAAGGAAGAATATGAAGGGTCAAAAGGGTATGGACTATAGCGGATATTAATAACATTAATTAATGCATGATTATATCAAGGTTCATAAAAGATTTTGTGTTTAGTGGTCATAGTGTGTCAAATGATAATTATGTTGTTGTTCATGATGATGATGATTAACGTCCACTAAGACCTAATTGATCTATCAAACCTTAAGAGAGTAAGTGATTACTATGAGTTTTGATTAATGTGCTTAATAGATGATTATATTAAAGTTCACAAAGGTTATGAGGTCTAGCATCTATATTAACATAAAAGCGGAAGAACATATTGTTGGATGATTTAACCATTTGTGTAAAAGGAATGAAAATATCTTTACTTCACCAACCAATCAAATCTCCTCTAATCTATGATTTCATGTGCGTCTTGCGTACAAGATTATTTGGCAAACAAGGATTAAGCCGAAGCATTCTCCTCTTTTCTTATTGAGCTTTAATTTTCTGCTCTAAAACTATTTTGTAGAGTGAAGTAGAGCTTATGTTAAGATCAATATATTCACAAGATTGCATCACTCTCTCAACCAACCAATCAAATCTCCTCTAATCTATGATTTCATGTGCGTCTTGCGTACAAGATTATTGGGCAAACAAGGATTAAGCCGAAGCATTCTCCTCTTTTCTTATTGAGCTTTAATTTTCTTCTCTAAAACTATTTTGTAGAGTGAAGTAGAGCTTATGTTAAGATCAATATATTCACAAGATTGCATCACTCTCTCAATCTGACCAAGCATTGGGAAACGTGCACTCAACCCATGAAACCAAAAAAAGTGCTTATCTGCACTCAATCCATTGGGGAAACGTGCACTCAACCAATTTGGCCAAGCATTGGGGAAACGTCCACATGCCAAATCAAAAGAGCTTATCTGCAACCTGTAATTAAAACGGTTTTGAAATTTCGTTTAATTATTTTTACAATTGGCGTGCTCTCTTAACCTTACCTAGCCTAGATCCTAATATTTGATATGTCAAGCTTACAAAAAGACACCTCACATTCTCGTACCCCAATATTATGTTTAGTTAAGGTGAGCTAACAAAGACGCATCTCACGTCCTTGTACATCTATTCATATTTTCTACAAAGTTGCAATAATTTATATATAAAATTTTATAAATTATATATAATTTATATAAACTCTAAAATAATCATATTTAGTTTTCTTAATTTTAATGTATTTAAAAATATTCTTAAAATATATTTATATTTATAATAATAAAGTAATTTCAATACATTATATTTAATTCTAATTGTAATATAGATTTAAATTTTTTAATTTAATTTATTATCACTACATATTTTATTTTAATTTTATAAATAAGATTTACATAAAACCTTATTTCTTTGTATGATTATATTTCTTTAATTTTATAAATAAAATTTTCATAAAACCTTATGATTATATTTATTTTATGTGATGTTTAATTTTATTAAATTAAACTATGAAGATGATTAGCTTTAGACATGTTTATCTCATGGTAATATTCCAAAATCCACTTACTCAACGATGCTAGACATCTCAATCAATGATTAAAATTGAATCTTTCTTAGTCTTTCTACCGGGTTCAAACTTGTTTTAGAATGGTAATTTAAATGATACCTTTCAAAAAAATGTGATAACGAATATCATAAAATGATAAAAGAATGGTGAAATTTTCAATAACTCATAAATGTCATCACTTTCAATGTTTGGTTTGTTAATGGGCATTTGTTCATCACAAAAAACTTTATTTTAGCATCTAAAGACTAAATTCATCTCAATTCTAGTTGGCTCTTATCTATACCATGATACGATGTATCCTTCCATGACATTAAATCCATCACATAGGGGAGACCTAGATAAATATCCTACCAACATATTAGTCTAGGCACCATTTTATGTGTTGCTTAATGAAAGCTTCCCAAAGAAGCTTATACACCGTGTCTTTTTTAATCCCCACTTGATTTCATGTCTTATGAGCATTGTCAATTCATGTCAATATGAGAATTGGTATAGCATTTAGTTTACGTACTTCATCCTTTTGAATAAATACATACTACCTTTGTTAGATTTGCATCTTCTCTTGGCTCTGTTAAAAAAAACAATTAGTCATAGGTTATGGATGTAAATTGTAATGACATTGAGATCTTCTCAATAAGATTAATTACAAAATGTCACTTTTCAAAAGAAAACCCAATGAAATCGGGTCATCTATCTATTTTTCATGTTCACTTTTTCAATGTCTCTAATAGTATCTAATATGTTGGTTCATAGTTATTTTTTTGCATTCATAATGCTATATGATTGCCTAAAATTAATGACATGGTTATAGCTTTGGTATCTAATATGGCTATTATTTCAATACACTCTTAGGTTTCTCAACCATTTAGTGTGTAGTTCATGATATCCCCACTAATACAGTAGATAATTAAACAATGAACATAATTAAATAATGAAAGTTAAGACCTTTACATTTTTATTATGATTAATTGAATGTAAATTGAAATGTCTACAGATTTACGTTTTTTCATAATTTAAATGTAAAAATATACATTTAATTGAATCTAAATGAAATGTAATTTGAATTATAAGAGCATGAAATTAAATGTTGACAGATTTATATTTCAATTAAGAACTAACATTATTATGTATATATAACTAATTAAAACGTCACATTTAAAATTACAAATTATGTTAATTATTATTTCTTATTAGAATTTCAATTTATTTATGTGGTTGTTTCCTCAATTTTAACATTTTAAATAGTTGGAAGGACAATATTATTATTATTATATATATATATATATTTGAAGTATGTACCAAGTTTACTATTGTCAATTGAAATATATTTGTCTTTTCATTATAGAATAATTGAATGAATATATACAATTTAACTTGAAATTAAAAATGACCCTTCAAATTTGATCATTCATCTTGATATTAAAGTCAAATAATAATGATTGACCTTATAGTCAACAATGAGAATGAATTATGACACAAACCTACCTAGGAAGTTCCATAATCACTATATAAAATTTGTGAGTGGTTTTGTTAGTCCATGTTTAAGGCCAAGACTATAACATTTGATTCATCGTTCACCATCCATTAGTTTGTATTTGACTACAAATATTTTCTTATTGTCCAATATTGTACATATGCCTAACAAAATAATTATTTTTTCATAATATTTAAATTAATTTTATCACACATCTTATTAACTAACAAATTATATCTCTTTTGGTGGAACTCTAATTGAATGCCATTTTTCAATCTTAGTTAACTTACTTTTATCACACATCTGATTGGTTAGTTTTCAATTTTAGTTAAATTAATTTTATCACACATCTCATTAGGTGGAAAACTAGATGTCTTTCAGCCTAACTCTAACACAATGCAATTTTTTTCCAAACATTGATAACCTAGTTTTGAAGTTTTAATCTTAGATAACTACTACATCTATTCATTGAGGTCATTAAATTCATATTAGTGGGATAAATACATGTTAAGTGCAATTATTTTTTCATAAAAAAAATTTCAATGATCTTGTAACTTTTTTTTTTCAGCCACCTTCTAAATAAATTTGTAATAGTATTTACATTTATCACCATTCCACTACACAATCTTTGTTATCTCCGATTAATCTCACCTGACCACTTTTTTCCATCTCCATTTTCTTATCTCCTAATATATTTTAGGAGTTTCCTCATGTGTATATACCCCAACCATACTATCTTAATAACTCTCTATAACTAGAATAGATGGTTGTGCATACCACTTGTAGACTCTCCCTCTCCCACGGGTTCCAATCTCTTTAATATGGACCACTGAATCATCCTCGAGTACCAACTCCATCCATATTGAATGAAAAATGGAGTTGGATGCATCCATAGTGAATGCAAATTCAACAATAATCTCGACCACATCCATACTGAATGAAAGTTGGAGTTTGATGCATCCATAGTGAATGCAAATTCATAGCTTAACCACTCCAATGACATATGCATGTATACCATGTGAAGTGGTTTAATGAACTTTTCACATGAGTAGAGTTTTGGCCATTTTTAAAGCACTAAGTACATTGCAACTTTTTTGATTGTAAATTCATGTTCATGGTAATTAGATGTTTTGATTGTAAATTATTGGACATGGTGGCGATATACATAAAATGTTTGGTCCCAATTTTTTGTAAATTTCAATTATCACCATGGTTATCATCCTCTAAAAAATTATCAAGAACTAGTCACTCTTTCTTCATTATTAAATTTTTCATTTATTAGTAATTTCAATAATTGATACCTTTTCCTTTTCCTTATGTATATCTCAGTTCATCAAAATTGATTTTAGAAACTATCTAGTCAATGCTCATAACTTCAATTTGAAATCGTGATCATGTTGTTTGTATATATATATGAAAAAAATAACAATTACAAAATTCCAACAAAGTAGAAAAAAATTAATAATTACAAAATCTACACAAAATAGACTAAGTGAGAATGAATATTAATAAAATAGAATACAAATAAAGCTAAATGAATATTGTATAAAACCAAAATAATGGCGAGTTAAATACCATGCTATTTTAGAATATGAGAAAATAATGAATAAAGTTGCATTATCAAATTTATTGAGTCAGTGTCCAATAGTGTCAAAGAGTTAAAAAATTAATAACAATCTCATAAGTGGATGATTACTTGGGCTTATATTTCTGTTTAAGCATGTAATCTCTTCAATCTATAGTAATATGTTAACCTTTGTTATTATTAAGTTTATTAATTTTTTGTGATGATCTTCTCTTAGGTGTCATAAAAAAAAAAATATCGATGCTTATGGATTTACTTAAGAGAAATTTATTGCCTTGTATTATAACAAAAGACTACCATTATTTGTTGGTTTTAGTATAATTTTTATTGCTATTATGAATATATTTTAAGTAATTTTGATAAGCAATGCCACACCACTTCACATTCAACATTAGTTTTAAGAACATAGAGTAATATAATTTTGGTATTGGTATAAGCATGTTCAATATGTTGACATGCAATGTTGCAATTCAAACATATGCATGAATTCAAATCTATGAACCAAAAATTATTAGGCAGAGACATAGCCCCTACAGTAACACTTGTTGTATATAAGTTTTATGATTTTTTTAATAAATTTTGTTGAGAATATCCAAGTTATATATATTTTTTAGCCAATATCTTTGTCAGTTTCTGGTTTCAAACATTGCATATGTACACATTCCTGTAAGTTTGAAACCTGTTAAAAAACCTTTTCAAAGAGCTTCCTAAAGATGCAAAATTTATTGGGCATATTTTATAATCTTATGAAAATTACTGATCAAAATATTAAAAAAGTCAACTGAGTTTAGCTTAGATGGTTGAGAGTAATATTTGTTATCCTTCCCAACCATATTCAATTCCCAAAAAATTTCCTTTAATTCAAATTGAATAACAAGAAACTGATTTTTCAATAAAAATTGCAAATGCATAAATTCCCAAAACCTCTAACACATGTCAATAGACCCTTTAAAATGCATAAAATTGTACTGCTTCTTTCAAATTCCCATAAAGTTTCCTTGATTCAAATTGAATAACAAGGAACTGATTTTTCAATAAAAATTGCAAATGCATAAATTCCCAAAACATGTAATAAAACTCTGACACATGTCAATAGACCTTTAAAATGCATAAAATTGGACTGCTTCATTGTCAGTCACCCTCCATTGTCTGTAATTGTAACAGAACAGCACACTACTCCAAAGGTTATTTGGCCTAAATTAATATACATCGCCCTGAACCACCATGGCAGGCATTGTTTAGGTGCAATGGCAGGTTCCATTGCCGTTGTATATTTCGAGGCCTGTGGAAATTTCGAGCCTAGGGTCCAATTCACTGCTCCGCTGACAGTACTATTCATTTTAAATTGGTTCGACACCCTACCAAACACTCACAGCGATCCAGTAAAATCCGACACTGCGAGACTCTTCATGAATAGAAAAATAAGCTACCTGCCTAGAGAGCGAGACGAGATAGAAATTGATTGGAAACGTGGGAAGGTGGAGGTGACTGCGGGACTTTTATATTTACGATTTGAGTCGGAGACGTAACGACTCCCAATGCAAAAAAACTTACACATGGTTGATTTTGAATGGAGATTCTTGGATACCTGTTGCTGGCACACGTCTTAACAGATTCCATATGATTCCTCTACATTTTTTATGCTTTATAAAATGTAAATATCTGGCCACATTATGAACCAGTGACAAGTATATTTCAATAATCCTGCAACAGTGTTACAGAGGAACACGTCCCGTAGGGTCGCGGGCATGCAACATTCGCTTCCCACATCGTCGGGATGGGGACCTAGCTAAACGTTTCCCGTAGGGTCGCGGGCATGCAACATTCGCTTCCCACATCGTCGGGATGGGGACCTAGCTAAACGTTTTTGTTGATTATACTCCAAAAGATAGAATGTTTAAATAACGCTTTTCTTTGTTTTTTTAAAGTGAAAGTCTCTAACAAGGCCTCAAAAAACATTTCATGGAGTTGCGAGATGCATTTAGCACAAAAGACAATTGGACTAGTTACTAGCACAGCCACATAATTGTGGCCGAAAGGTTAATATTTTAATTTCTGTTAATCACTTACGTGACAATAATCAGTTAGCTATCAAAGTAATTTTTAAATATGATTAGGTAAATGTAAAAAAGTAAACACATAAACAGATGTCTTTATAATAGCTAGAAAGTTAATGATTGAAATCACAGACATTTATTTTGTGTGACTACTAAGAATATTCCATCCATATTTAATCATGTTTATAGAAAACTTATTAAGCACTAAACCCCTATTAAATCTGCCCATTATCAGTAGGTGTACGCCTTTAAACGTAACAAAATGCATTTAGCACAAAGGGAAAAAAAAACATTTCATGGAGTTGCAAGATGCATTTAGCACAAAAGACATTTGGACTAGTTACAAGATGCATTAGTTACACGATGCATTTAGCACAAAGGGCATGTCGTCTAATTGCAAGATGCACATCTTGTGGGCACCCATGCACTTCTTGTAGCCACCCCCTCCGTAAAAGCAAGATGTGTTTGACAAAACAGGGCTTGCGACATAAAAATTGTTTAAAAACAATAAAAACTAGTAAACTATTAAATTTTTTTTTTTTATTATTTATAATTTTTTTTAATTTGATATTTATAAGTCATTTATCATTTGAGTAGGAGATGAGACTAAACGACATGACAATTTGCATTGGTTATTCATGAAAGTGATTTTAATTCACATAGTGACAATCCCATTGATAACCTTGATGTTTTTGTACTATTGACTCTCATTTGATATTGATATTTTTTTGTTACTTTTAGTTTTCACTCTTCATTTTTTTATTTTTGGTTTTAATTTTCCATCGTAGTTACTAACTAATTATTTTTACTATTTTTGAGTAAATTTAATTTATAATTTTATATTTCACTCTCACTTCAATGACTTTGCCTCTCACTTTTACGTTAAGAAAATGATACTTTTGAATTTAAAGAGGTGTCCCTAATAGATCGTTGTATTGAAAAGGGGAGCTTTTGATCCGGATTTATGAGTGGAACAAAATGAATTACAGACTGAATACAATAACACAAAGATACAAAGAACAACATAGATTCAATGAACAATAAATTCTATTGAATAAATAAAATACACTGGAACTGTAAAACTGCAAAACTGAAAACAACTTGCTCGAATGGTGGTAGCTATCTTTGAGAAAAGATTTATATATTATGCACATCCGTCTAAGAAGAATCATTACAATTATGCTCCAGAGGTCTTTTTAACATTACTCATGAATGCCAAAACCCTATATATCCATAAACCTAACCCTAGGAGATGAAACGCCAAAATTTATGTGGGACCCGATGGGTAAGTTGGTACCTCAACTTCCCGGGGTCGTAACTTTTGCATACTACCTCTGTTTGAGGCATGTGATAGCCCGTTAGAAATGTATATTCCATAAATACACATTCTATCGTTAAAATTTGATTTCGTCTATAGTTTGACTATGGAAAAACAAAAAAAAATATTGTTTAGGGCCCCAAAACGACCCTGTAAGTACATAAAGATGTACTTCCATGAAAAATTCCCAAACAAGCTAGTTGGATTAGGTGGGCGGCCACCAATCTCCAACTAGTAGTTGTGTAGGGATTCAGATAGCCCCAGAAGTGTGGGACCCATAATTACAAAGAATTACAAAAGAACGTGTTGAACTAAACACTTTCAAGAGGAGCTAGTTGGAATAGGTGGGTGGCCACCAATATCCACCTGGATGTCTCTTCCCACCTTAAGAAGAAATGGTCTCCATTGGGTTGAGTTATCCCATCAAGTGGGGAAATTTCTACTGAATTTGGCTTCCAGTGAGCCACTTTCCTTTGTGCATGAGTTGTCTTGCTTTGACAACCCAATAAAGTTTGATCCTCTATTGGTGAGTTTCCTTAACCTATGTGTTCACTATCTGATTAGTGGATTCATGTTCCATGCAGTCAGGGTTGAGATTTGTTCATGTCAATTGTTATGCGATATCTGAGGTGTTCAATAATGGTCGAAAATATGGCCAGAGGAGGTCCACATTGAACACTGGGTGCAAGCTAATAAAGGTGGGAGTGTTGAGCTCAAAATCATTTTCACCCACAACCTTGGTGATAGTGTAAGGCCCATAGCGAAGTAGAAGGAGCTTTCGATGGGGCCCTGTAAGACGTTATTTCCACAAATGTAACCAGACCATGTCTCCCACCTGAAACTTGTGCAGTACCCGATGTTTATCATGGCATTGCTTGTACTTAGCATTGGCTTTCTGAAAAATCTCATGGACATGTTAACAAATGTGTTGAATCCACTTAATGAATCTAGTGGCTTTTTCGACCTCAGATTGAACATGAGAAGAATAAGTCTGTGTAGTTGCAAGAGGTAGTGCAACATCAATGGGACCCAAGGGGTGGAATCCCATCCCCACCTGAAACAAGATATGACCAGTGGAGCTATGGAAAGCCTTGTTGTAGCTATGTTGACCATAGGGAAGACTCTCATCCCATGTACATGGATTCTTAGATTTATACATGCATAGGATGTGCACAATCATCCGATTGGCAACCTTTGTTTGGTCATCAGTTTGAGGGTGGAGGGAAATGGATTTAGTGAGCTTGGTGTCCAACAGTGACTAGAGACTTGACCAAAATGTGTTAAGGAAGCTATTGACCCGATCAAAGATGATGGTCTGTGGTATCCTAAAATGGACCCACACTCGTTCGAAGAAGATTTTGGCAGTATATGTCGTTGTGATGCTCTTCTTTCAGGCTGTGAAAATGGTCATCTTTGAAAACCTATCAACCACCACAAATACACAATAATTTACTTTCTTGATGGACGAAATGCCAGACATGTAATCCATCGACTTGGATTCCCAAGGCCTCTCGGGAGTAGGAAGATGAGTGCATAAGCCTTACTTCTTGATGGATGGCTTGGAAATGGCACATGAAGTGCAAGATATGATATACTTTCTAACGTCCTATCAAAGTCTTTTCCAATAAAATGTTTTTGTATACTAGCCACAATTTTATCCACGCAAAAATGTCCTTCCATATGACTGTAGTGAGCCTCCCAAATCATCTTGGCATGCTCACTTGCAGGAATACATATATGTCCCATATGCAATGAAAAATCATCATAAATGTGAAAATTGGTGACATTTGCGCCCGTACCCAAGAGATGATAGGTGGTGGCGAGGTAAGGATCTCGCTGATAAAGTTGGGGCCACTCACATGCCTCATTCCCACAATAATGGAGTAGGGTGGTGAGTGCAGCCATGGGAGGTCAACTGAGGCGGTCAACGACATGATTTTTTCTCCCTATATTATACTTGATGTTGAGATTGAAATGTTATAGGTATGTGGACCATTTTTTATGGAAGTCGTTCTGTAACTTCCCTTGTGTCTGTGTGAACTACAAAGACTTGTGATCAATGTGGATGATTGTCTCATTTCCTAGAATGTAATGTTTTCATTGATGGTAGGCATACACAATGGAATACATTTCCTTTTCATAGGTGGGTTATTTCTAGACGGTATCTGAAAGTGTCTCACTATGGTATGATATTGGATGGACGTGTTGAGTGAGAACTACTCCTACAACATAATCAGATGCATTAGTCTCAATCTTGAACGGTTGTTGCAGATCAGGTAAGGATAGTACTGGAGTTGAGCACAAACGATGCTTCAGATCATCAGATTCTCATTGTTGTGCGTTCTTCCATCTGAATTTTTCACTTCCAGCTCCTTTGGTCACTTGGCTAAGGGCCCATACAATATGGGAGAATATCAACACGAACCGTCGGTAGAAGTTGGAAAGTCCCAAGAAGTTTCGAAGCTCGGTTAGTGTGGTCGTGGCTGGCCATTCATTGATGAATTAGATCTTAGCTTGATCCACATGTGCCCTATACTCATCAACAATGTATCCCAAGTATTGGACCCTATTCATTCCAACAAACCATTTTTCCAAGTTGGCATATAACTTGTGTTTTCGTAGAGTGATCAAACCCTATTGAAATATGCTGCATGTGCTCCTCCCAAGTTTTGCTGAAGATGAGGATGTCATCCAGATATACCACCACAAAATAATAATTGGTGAAGGGTCTCAATACATCATGCATCAACCTCATGAAAGTGGATGGTGCATTTGTTAAGCCAAAGGGCATGACCAACCATTCAAGGAGACCTTCATTAGATTTGAAAGTTTTCTTCCATAGATCATTCAGTTCGATGGGAACCTGGTGGTAGCCAGACTTTAGGTCAATATTGCGAAAGAACTTTTCCGCATTGAGTTGGTCAAGAAGGTCATCAATTTGGGGAATTGGGTACCAATTCCTGACTATGATTTTGTTTAATGCTCTATAATCGATAGAACTAGCCAGGTCCCGTCTTTCTTCTGCACAAGTACAATCGTCCTTTTGCAAGGGGAGGAGTTGGGTATGATGTACCCCTTTTGAGGAAACTCTTGGATATGATTCTTGATTTTATCATTTTCCATCAGCAATCAACGATAGACTGGTCCATTAGGTAGAGGTGTATTGGGGGTTAGATCAATTGGATACTTGACTTGGTTGTGTATCGGTACCCTGATGGGTGAGGAGAAGATGTCTATGTACTCTTTCACAATACCATCCACTTAATTATGCTACAAAGAGAGGCTCTGTGTAGAGAAAACATATGTGTCAGTGACCTTCTTCTTACTGTGAGCACGGATAAAAAAGAAGAAGAACTTCTCGGTCTGTGAAATGACCTTACTGCATTGCTTAGTAGAGATTATAGAAATAGTAGTAGACGGAGATACCTATGGTATCCTGTACAATTATCTACCCAAAGTAATAATAACACTGTGGGGTCTAGACTCATACACAACATGTCGCTTCCACAAATATGGTTTTCCTAAAAGAACATCACAAACTTCAAGGGCTTGATGTTGTAGGGTAAAGGACATTGTTGGTTGATGTGGCTATCTCTTCCTTGGCGAAGGAAGCTGATGGTGTAGGGATGTGGGTGCGGTGTGATTGGAAGGTATATATGCTTAATGACCTCTGTTGATAACAGGTTATTCTGACAGATTCTATCGACAATGAAATGAACCAGAGCCCCATTTACCCACATTTGTGAGTAAAATAGACATTCCCCTTCCTCTGGTTTTTCTAGTTTGCTTGGCTAGAATTTGGTGGTAGAGACAGTGGCACTAGGTTCGACATCGATAATCCACTTCCCTCCTTCTGGATTTGATTCAGACTCAGAATTTACCTTTGACTCGAAAGCTTTCATCTCGACCACTAGTGACTTCCTGGAGAGACATTATTTGGTGTTGTGCCAAGGGATTTTATGGTATTCAAACCACTTTCCCATGTCCTTCTTTGAATTCTCATTATCCTTCTTGTGTTTCAGCCTGGAATGGTTGTCCTGAGAGTGGCCATATTTTCTCTATCCCTTCTTTTGTGGGTTGGGGTTGCGTTTTCCCTCCTTCAACTATGAGTATTCTGCAGATCCAAAATCTCTCCTCTTCTGCCTAAATTTTTGCTCAATCTTGAAAGAATATGTATAAGACGCACCCAATGATGTGATGTCCAGTAAATCCATTTTTGTTTGAATGTATCTATGTATAAAGTCGTGGTATTTGAGCACCAGGTTTCATTCAGAGTCTTTGATACCCAATTTGGTGTGCACTATATGGAAAATATTGGTGAAATATGGTAATTTATGGTCCCTTTGTTGACGCAACATGGTCCATATTATGTACTGGTCCTCGTAGCTTCCAACAGGTTAATATTGTTCTTTAATGGAATCCCTGAAGGAATCCCATGTGGAGATGACTGCAAATATTGCAGATTCCTCTTATGGCTCTTTGCTCAGAGTAAGTATCCCACTAGTCCTTAACATGGGAGACAACCTTGAGGAGTGAAAAAGTAATATTATCCCTGTCGGAAAAATTGTGGACCAAAAAATACCCTTCAAAAATATTCACCATTTATCTACAACATCTGCATATATCTGTCCTTCAAATAATGGAATATCAAAATTTACTTGTACCTTGAAGGGGGTTGCATGGCTGCTTATGAAGATGCATCTCCTATGGGAAGTCATTGAAGGATCTGTGCAAAATTTTACATCATTTCATTCCTTTTCATGAAAGGGATTCATCGAGGAACATTTTAAAAAGATCTCTTGCTCCATCATATTTATTTTCTTCCTCCACAGGTTGTTTTCGGGCTCAATGTGGCTGATCTTGCAAAGGCTCAACTAGTTCGAGTCCCAACTTCTTATACCCAGATCTTGTTGGAGACATGCATGAAGAAAAATAAATGAACAGAAGACCGCTTTGATACCACTAATCTGGATTTATGAGAGGAAATAAATGAATAACATATTGAATACAATAACACATAGATGCAGAGAACAACAACATATATCTAGTGAACATTAAATTCCATTGAACAAATAAAAAAGGTTGAAATTGTAAAACTGCAGAATTGAAAACAACTTTTTGGAATGGTGGTAGCTATCTCTAAGAAGAGATGTGAATTCTATGCACATACATTTAATCAGAATGACTGCAATGAGGTTCTAGAGACCTTTTTGTCACTACTCATGAATTCCAAAACCCTAGACATCCAAAAACCTAACCCTAGGAGATGAAACACCAAAAGTTATGTGGTCCCAGACAGATAAGTTAGTACCTCAACTTCCCGAGGTCCTAAATTTTTCATATGACATTTGTTTTAGGCGTGTGATAACCCATTGGGAAGGTCTTTTTGATAAATACACATTATTCCGTCAAACTCTGACTACGTCTATAGTTTGACTATGGAAAGCCAAAAAAACTTTGTTTAGGGCCCAAAAATGGCCCTGGAAGTACAAAAGGATGTACTAACATGAGAAATTCCAAAACAAGCCACTTGGATTAGGTGGGAGGCCACCAATCTCCACCTGGAAGCTGTGTAGGGATTCAGACAACCCTAGAAGTGTAGAACCCACAATTGCAAAGAATTACAGAAGAACATTTTGAATTAAAAACTGTCAAGAGGACCAAGTTGGAATAGGTGGGTGGCCATCAATATCCACTTGGATCAAATTTCCTTATTTAGAATTGAAAAAGGAAACTACTGATATGTATACAAATCACTCTCAAAGTTTAAGACAAGTTAAGTAGGAAAATTATTTATCAAATCATTAGATGTAACAATCTTTGAATACTAAATTAATTAGAGAAGGACGTGCTTGTGATGAAGTGTGATTATGCTTTAATATGAAAATAAATGGAACTTGCTTGAATTCAATAGCCCATACAAATACACAAAAAAATTCTCATTCCCATATGGAGTTTGTATCAATCAAATTTAGGCAATGGAAGACTTGTACTAAATAATGGGATATAACAATAAGATTGTGTCATTCATTCCACCATGTCCATTTGATTATCTTTGAAAACTCCTTAAGATAGCATCCATATCAATGAGGTCATATACCAATAATTAAATCAAGATGTTTATCAATGTACAAAAATGATAATTTTGATTAAAGAACATCAATATGGAGATTTAAAGCATATTCATGTTAAGTGCAATGTGACTGATCATCACCATATAACACATGAAATAAAAACCATGAAATGCCTATATGTGACTTAAGTGTCTTTAGTTTGATGTTGTTATAAATGACAACATGGAGAAAAATGGTCTATAGCATGTTCTAATTGCTTAGAAAACTTAGCCAGATCACAAATCCATCAAAATTTATAGAACATTAGTTAGGTGTATTATATATGTGTATTGGACATATTGCAACCATGGAAACTTAGATCCAAATATGTACTTTAGAATGATGCAATTATGAACAGCCCCATGTAGTGACAACAACTAATTAGGACATACAACACTTTGTAAGGATTCAATCATGTGGATTTTGTAAGAAATACACCAACAATTAAACATTAACCCTTTGAATGTGTTCAAGGAATGTGTTAATTAGCTACAAGTGTCATTACATGCAAATGAGTAACATAATTATTGTCTGTTTAGGATCGAAACCAACTATTTAGATTCAGATAACCAATTGACAAGAAAATATTTAAGTACAGAGTTGAGAAAAACATTTAGTCATTTGGCCTAAATGATACAAAATTCCATAAACTATTGCATTTATTTGTTATAATATATGGTTGATATAAGAAATACATGGAGACTTACACATGAAGTTGATGATAAGTGTGAAGCAAGTAAACTGAAATCCATGAACAGAAAGTTTAGACATGCAACAACTAGAAAGTATCAAATTGCTTTACTTAGGATTTTGGTAGATGATTCATTTATGTGTTTTTATGAAGTGTTATCGTGCCACAATGTTACAATGTTATTAGGATTATGTATTGAACTCTAAAGCAATGTAAACCCTTTATAAGATGATAAAAATCAAGAACACAATAAATAATGTCTTAATAATTAGTGATACAAATTGGATGATTATATTATTTGTCATATATCCTGATGGATTTAGAGTGAAAAAAAATGGAGAAATGGACTTGGAGGGTCATTTTAATTGTAGGTCGGAGTTTTGAAGATTAGGTTTGAAACCTTCCAATGCCATTTTGAGGCATCAAATGGATTTTTTTAGTGACAAAATTTTCCAACACATATCGGACCTCATGATCCTATTATACAAATAGAGACATTTCCAATGGTTCAAAAATCACATTAATCAAATATCATATGCAAAATTTATTCCTCCTGCAAGTTGACCTATCGTGTTGACCACCATGGTACGAGAGGATGCCACATTATCCCCTACTACTCGTGCATATGGGGCTATCCACATGAGGAATTTCAGGAAGATTCTATAAGATCCAAAGCCTTATCACAATTAAGGGTTGAGGTGTTAGGATATTTACACACTTAGGAGTTAATTAAGATCAACTTGGTATAACATGTCATTAGGTTAAAGTGTGTTTCTTAGTATGCATTTGTAGTTAAGAAATACAACGGTTACGATATGTTCCTAAAGTAAAAAATATGACCATTCATATTCTCCTCAATCTTAACGCTACATTGATATATTTCTTAACACCCGATTGGTCCATGATATCTATTTAAATAGCATGGAGGGTCATTTTCCAATGATCAATTGTGAGAAACTCTCTTGTAAATCTATTTGTAATGTTTTTATTTTGCATTAAAAATTGTTCCAAGTGACCATGTTGGTTGGGGGCGTGGATGTTTCCCCATAGGGGTTTTACCACATAAAAACATTAGTGTGTTGATATTTTATCTAGTTCTGTGAGTGGTTACTGAAGGTTTTCGTAAACTATTTGAATACATGTGTTGTAAATGATGGTATCATAACACATTTTAAGACTCACTCCCATTGTAGATCGAGATCTTGAAGTCATGTTGTTGCATCTATGGTTTCTTCAATTTTCTTACATTTATAGGTTGAGAGTATAAATCCATTTTGTTCGGAGACCTCATTTTAGTTAGGAACGCCTTTTGTTTCACTCGTAAATGTTTTTTTGAGCCCAAGATATTACCATTTCAATCAGATCCTAAGGTATAAAGCTTGAATATACCCTTTTAAATTTTCACAAAGATAACATTTTGGTTTTATTTTGTTTTTTTTAATTAATTTATTTATCGGTTTCTACTCTTTTCAATCTACGTATGCTCTTTTCCTTTCACTCTGTGAGATCTCGTAAAATTAGAAATAGAGAGGAAATGTTTTTCTTATCTGCATATGCTTTTTGTTGTGCTCTCTGTGCAATCTTAGTAAATAAAAAACATAAGGGAAACTTTCATTTTCCAAGTAAGCTAACTGAGATCTAACCATTGTTGTCGTTGAGAAGAGAATTTGTTTTCTTGAGTAAAATTTTTTTTTATGACCACACTCTCCAAGATTTTGTTCCACCACCACCACCAGAACAACGACACTCTCAATCCTCTTAAACAATATAATGTATTTTGCACTAACTCACTTGGTTAAAATTTGCCTCAATCCAATGTTAAAAATGTTGTACACAATTTTGTTTTTTTAATTAAGTTTTTCCATGTAATTATGTGTCCTTAACTAAATTATGGTTCCATACTTTTTAAATATAGTGGAAAATATCATTTTTAACACATTGTTTTACCTTTACTTCAATACATATAAAATAATTGTACTTAAATAACACTATTTTTAAATATTTACCAAAAATATATAATTCATTTTTTTTGGATCAATTAAAAAGTAAAAAAAATAAGAGAACAAAAAAAAACATTTTGAAAACAAATTTATATTAAAAAAAACCATTGAAAAAAACAAAAAAAATTAAAGACTAAAAGAAATCATAAAATCTAAAATATATTTATCTAAAGTAATAGAAAATGAGAAAAAAATAATTAAAAAAAAAAGG
>JZKD02S1811364.1:265706-281724 GCA_000966675.3 Picea glauca
AGCCCTAAGAAAAGATTCTACAAAAATAAACCTAGGGCGTAAACTAAAACCCTCCTAGGTGTTAATTAAAGTCTTCTTAAAAGTAAAGGGGGTAAAGTAATGAGGGAATTAATTTTAGTGAAACCCCTGGCCTTTAAATGATAAAGAAGAAATAAATTTATTAAAGTGGGGGAGTATAAAAGCTAGGAATTTAGAAATATAATGAAAAGATTAAAAATTGCATTTATCTTTTGGGTTCAAAAAAATAAAAAAATAACAAGAGAGAATTAAATAATGAAATTAAAGAAATTTAAGGAGTAATTTAAGGAGTAATTTAAGGAGTGACTACGGAGTAAATTAAGGAGAAATTTAAGGAGTGATTAAGGAGTAATTTAAGGAGAAATTTAAGGAGTGATTAAGGAGTAATTTAAGGAGTAATTTAAAGAGAAATTTAAGGAGTAATTTAAGGAGTAATTTAAGGAGCGATTTTTGGGGGAGTGAGAAAATTGAGTCTTTTAGATAATTAAAAAGAAATTAATTTTGGAGAACTAGAGGCATGTGTGACACTTGGACGGCGGAGAACATTTAGAGGGTTGTCACTAAAAATTAATTAATTAATGATTTATGATTTAGGTCAGTCTCAAAATTCTATAAAAGGAGGGGAAAGGAAGGAAGAAGGGGAGGAACGGTTAGCGTAACGTTACGCTACCGAATTGTGGCTTGACGAGTTGCTTGTGAGGAGTTGGGTATATCTCAGCTGTGTTGGAGTGGTATCTCAGCCGTTGAGGCGAGCTGAGAGGCTAGTCTATCTCTGGTTCTTGTGTGGACCCTTTGCGGCTCGGGGGGCTAAGGGGAAAGCAGAGTACCCCTAGCGTTGGCTGGGAGGTACCGGTGAGCTTTCTACGGTCGGCAAGTGGGTCGCGGCACGGAGCACGGGACGCGACACGAAGTGCGGGACGAATTCCAACGTGGCGTAAGGCAAAGGTACGATTTTAATTGGTAAAGTAGAAAGTGTTTTATATTCGGCAAATTATTGTTAATGGTGATAATATGATGAGATTGTTTGGCATTACATTTTGCAATTTCGTTCAGCAATGATACTGTAGAGTTTGTTTATATTTTGATCATGTGTCACTTTAAGTTATGATGTCATGTGTTTTTGCATTGATGTGAATTATGTTAAAAGAAAAAAAAAAAATTTCCTATTGTACTTCGCTATTCAGAGACATAACGAAGGGGTTGTTACATTTTCTAAGCAACTATTTTATGTTTTAGGGCCATGCTTGAAAAAATTTGTAATTTTGACTCGGTCAGAAAAATTGGTGCTATCGATAGTACCACGTTTTGATTTGGGGGTTGATTTTAGAGTTTTTTTGAGAAACCATTTTATCCTTTAAGCGACCCGGCTACAAAAAATGGTGCTACCCATAACACCAATTTTTTATTTGGGGGTTGATTTTCATGCTTTTTATGCAAAAATATGGGTTTTAAGGGCTGGAGTTCTCGTTTTGAGGTCACATTTCTCATTAATTTGGTAACTATGTTGCATCCATTCTAAAATGTATTTTACTTAAATTATAAAACTGAATCACTATAAGTAGCTTTAATATTTTATTTTAAGTTATTTATTTTGCATGCAACTTTCATTTATAAAGTAACTTCATTGTAAAATTGACATCTGTTTATTCTAAAAAAGTGGATCACTTCAAAAACACCATATTTGTAAAAGTGAGGTTATTAAAATGAGGGGTATCACCACGTGGACCAACTTCTACTTGCCACATGGCTCTTTCTTTATTGTTTATGTCTTTTTTCAACAGGGCATAACTTTTACATCCAAAGTCCGTTTTCAGTGCCATTTTTATTAAAACAACCTATTTTTTCAAGAGAATTCCATCTGGAACATCAGTTTCAATTTTTAAATCCATATTATCTACATATTTAATATGGATTGTCCTAGTGATATTTTTATTACCAGTACTAACTACTTCTCATGGAAATATCATATGGAGAACATATGAAGAAGTAAAGGAATATACCAGATTACCTTGGGATAAGAACAAGAACTCATTGATGATGAAAAATATGCCAAATGGGTTAATAGGAATGACAAAGAACATGGACTAATCATAATTTCCATCTCTCATGATTTAAGGTTTCACCTTCAAATAATTGAGAGCCCAAATAAATATTAGGAAAAGGTTAAAGTTGTGTTTGGTAAACACAATATTACTCAAGTCCACCAACTGGAAAATAAGTCAATAAATTTCAGTCGAAATGTTTTTTCTTGCATTGAAGATTACTTATCTCAGTTCAAAAAAATTATACTTTTATGTATAGAATGTGAACTATATCTAAAGTAAGATCCATGCATTTATGTTATTCTTTCCAAGCTAGGTAGTTCATATTCTATTTTTGTATCTAACTTTTATGCCACTAGAGAATATCTAGACAGTTCTTATAAGGAACCCTCTCTTGATTCCTTTTGTGATGCCTCAATTTTGAGAGAAATATAATCGTGTGCAAATTGGACTAATTATCATTGTAGGTACATCCAACAAATCCTCGCCACAACAACAAGAAAACCTGGGGTCCCAAACCCCCTCCACCATCCTCTTATCCTAATTGTAACAAAGGATAAAAATAAAAATAAATAAGAATACCGACAAACATTTCAACATTTGTGGGAAATATGGTCATGTGGAGTCCAAATTTTTTAAGAAGATGGAAGCTTTATAAGAAACGATGAAGAAGCACAACATCAAAATTGATTCTTCTTCTTCTGACTCTTCTTTTCATGGACATGTCATTTCTTCTTTTGGTTTCTCTTTCAATGAAACTTCTACTTATTCTTTTGATGAGTGGCTTATTGATTCTAGAGCTTCTTATCATATGGATAAGGATAAATCCATAGTTTATGTTCTAAATGAATATAACCCAAAGAATCTTTTTGTTGGTGGCGATAGATCTCTTAATATTGCAGGGTATGGAACAATTCAGGTAGATAATGATCATTTCAATGATGTATTATGTGTTCCAAGTCTTTCTTGTAACCTTCTATCAATATATTATATTACTCATTCAAGTGAAGGTAAAATTTTCACCTCACCAAGTTGCAATTAAGGATTTAAAACATCCTAATCATGTTCTCACAATTGGAACTGATGATGATATTACTAGGTTGTACAAGGTTGACAACTTTGGGTCATCATATTTTCAATCACTTTTTGTTTCTCATAGCGATGAGTTGAATTTGTTTTGGCATAAAAAATTTGGTCATCTAAACTATCTCTCATCGTAGAAACTATGTAATCAACAGATGATGACTAGTCTTCCTCGTGTTTCTTACATATATGGTGTTTTTGTCAGTTGTGTTCTGAAAAAAAATAGCCAGGGAAATTTTGACAAGAAATCCTCTCACCACACCTTGGCCCCTTTGTAACTTGTTCACAGTGACTTGTGTGGTCCACTTTCTTCTCCTTTTTTTTTCTGGCTGCAAATATTTCTTAACTTTCACAAATCAGTTTTTCAGACACACTTGGGTTTACTTCTTGAAACTTAAGAGATAAGTGTTTGAATGTTTTTTTGGCCTACAAGGCCCTTGTAGAAAAAAAATTATGGACATCAACTTTAAATATTAGGAACAAATAATGGAGGTGAATCTGTGAACAACAATTTTACAAGTTATTTGACTCCAAAGGGCATCCAAATGGAACCCAATGTTCCATATAAACTATAACAAAATGGTTTTTCTAAGAGAAAGAATAACACATTAAAAGAAATGGAAATTGTATGATCCAATTTAAAGGATTAAGTCTTAATTATCGGGCGGAAGCCATTACCTCTGCAAATTACATAGTAAATCACATTCCCACAAAATCTCTAAAAAACATAACACCAGAAGAAGCATGGAATAAAATTAGGCCATATGTAAGCCACTTCAGTGTATTTGGTAGTGTAGCATGGGATCATATTCCCACTGAGAAAAGGAAAGATTTAAAGCCTAAAAGTGAGAAGTGTAATTTTCTTGGTTGTTTTGAAGATGTCAAAGGTTACAAAATTTTTCAACCTCATTCCACATAAATTATTATTAGAAGAGATGTTAATGTTGATGAAAATATCTTGGCCCATGATCCTAATTCAACGTTTGTGCCTTCTTCGTCCTACGATCCATCTTTGACATTTATTCCATCTTCTATTCCTATTCCATTTTATTCTTCTTCTTTAGGTGATGACAATGAGGATGAAAATACACCTTCTCTTATTGACCTTCCTTTGGATGAGTCCATTGAATACAAACCTACAACAACACCTCTACTTCTTAGATGGGTTCATTCAACCCAAGAAGGATATGGTGATCTTGGTATTGATCCTTCATATCAGCATTGAACACATTCATAATTCTAGCAAGCCTCTTTTATTGTTTCTCAAGTTTCAGAGACTCATGATCTAGAGACATTTACAAATGCTTTAGGTCATCCATATTGGGATACAAAAATAAATGAAGAATATTGCTCTTTAATGGTGAACAATACTTGGGATCTTGTGCCTCTTCAAAAAGGAAGAAAACTTGTAGCTACAAATGGGTCTACATAACTAAGTATGCATTAAATGGAAGTGTTGAAAGACACAAGGCATGGTTAGTTGCCGAAGGATTCTTCCAAGTTGAAGGAATTGACTATAATCAAACCTTTTCCATTGTAGCTAAAAATGAATTATGTTTTCCTTGTTCTATCCCTTACATCCTCACACAAATGGGAGGTCGATTAGATGGATGTTGAGTCCTCCTTATCATATGAACATTTGCAAGAATAAATCTACATGGAACTGTAACATCTCCACGATAATACCTAGTTTAATTAATGTTTAATGTAGATATAATGTGTGGCTATGAAGAGGTGATGTAATATATGAATTGTATTTCTATGTTTTAATAATAAAATGTGATGTCAGCTGGTAAAGGGGACATGGATAGAGATGGGGGATGAATTAATCCATAAGGGAGGGGAGAGTGTAAGAGAATGTCTAATAGGAGTTCCAAGGGGTAATTACCCATGTATATTAATTCAACCCATTTTCATAAATTTCCTATTGGTATATGGACCTTCTAATTTATGATTGAGTATTCGAAAATACAATCTTGGAATACATGTAAGAAGGTGGGTGTGAGAACTCACATCCCATAGTTATTGGGAACATGGGAGATGAGTACAATCAACTTGGGGAAGAGTGTGAGTCAAGTAAGGTATCCAAAGGAGATAAAATTCATATGGGTTGTGATAGTTATTTTACACATTGATTTTTTGGTGCATGAACAAGAAGTAAAGAGAAAGAAAGAGAGCTTCGAGATGGAACAACCATGGAGGAAAAATTATGGAGCCTCTTGGAGCATATATGGCACATTTTCGAGATAAATAATGAATATCCGGGTTTTCATTCTTGAAGAATGAATTCCTATGTGAGTTTCACAGTAACAAAAAGTGTTTGTCGTTGTTTACTGGTATTTTTTCCTAGAATCAAGTTCCTTGGAGTTCTCAGTTGAGAGATTCTTGGTTACTTGCTCCAGAGAGACCTTGATAAACTAATGGGATGCCCGGGGGAATGATATTAGTGAAGGGTTATATTCCTTTGGTTGGGAAGGTCAGAGGAAAAGAGATGGTCGAAAATCAAGATAGTTGTAGGAGAATATCAGTGGGTTTTTAATTCTTGATCTATGAGTGGACAGTGAGAGACCACCCTATTTTTTGGATTACTAGCCTTAGCTTGAGGGTGATTGGATGTTGAGACTTGGAAGAGTCAGTCTATGGTTGAGTGAAAAGTTCATCCCAAGAAACTGCTTGCAGAAGTATTTATAAAAGATAAGTATTTTATCATGCTTTTGTTTCTATTTATGAGTTAAATTGTTGTGCATGAACTCTGTGTACTTCAAAATGATTTATATGTTATTGTAATGATATTTTAGTTTCACTTCATGTTCATTTTAACATGTTTTATATGCTCTCAATTAATGGTGGCAAACATTAGCTGAATTTGGTTGTAATTCGTAGTTGGAAGCTACAAGAATTGAATTAGTCTAAAAAAAATTAATTTATGGGTTGTTCAACACCATAATGTCCCTCAGATGGGACGGGGGACATTAAATTATGGTATCAGAGAATTTGTTTCAAACATTGGGCTTGTATGGGCCAAGACGATTGTGAATTGGAAAAAAAAATCATTTCATATTTTGTATCTGACGAACTTGGGGAAAATGGAGAGAAAGATAGTGAAATCCCCAAATTTGTGAGGAAAATATGAGTTTAAATTACTCATGACCGTATAAGATAAGTTTAATGGAGTAGATCTGCAGATTCTTAGAGATAAATTTGATATGGAAGGTCAAAATTTGAGTTTTAATTAATGGTTGTTGCAGCATTGGAAAGAGTTCATCGAATCGACGGTCAAGATTACTTTTCATCTCTATATCAACAACTGAGATTCGTCATGATAAATTTAAAAATTTATAAGGTTTCAAATGTTTGAAAGTTTGAGTAGATTGATGACCTTGATTCATTTTCGGTCATTTTGAATTTGAAATAGATCGAAGACTAAGATTGAATTTTGGTTGTTTCGGAAATGGATAAAATCAATAGTCTGAATTCATTTTTGGTCGTTGGGAGGTTGGGGTCGATCAACGAATATGATTCAATTAGAAGGTTTGTGAAGTGGAATTGATCAATGAACAATATCATATTGTCTTGGAAATCAATGACCCATATTGAGGGAAGTTTGATCGAAAATTTTATAAGTGTTGAAGTTTCCCAAAGAAAATCATCGATGAGTGATGGTCGGGTCGACCAATTCTACAAAGTGTTTTTAGTTTCCAATGGAAATGGTCGATGGCCGATGGTTTGATGGTCTAGTGTCATCCAATTCATCAAATTCTTTCAATTGATCAAATGAAGTCGCCAATGCTCGATGGGATGATGGTCGGGCGTCGACCGATTCAGCGAGGTGTTCCGTTGAATAAAAGAAACGAGCGATGGTGAATAGAGAAAAGAGGTTGATGATGTGTCATTCCACGTCAAAATTCATATGTCATGCTGCATCATCCAAGTTGACATATTAGGATGATTTTACATGCCACATCATCATCCATGTGTCATGCCACATCAATAGTTGCCACGTTAGAACAGAAGTGGTCGATGGCTGACAGTCGGGTTGACTGGTTTAAAAAAGTGTTACTAGTGATTTCCAAGAGAAGTGATCAACAATCGATGGGACTATGGTAATATTTTGACCGAATCAGTGATGTCTTTCATTCACCAATGAAAATCATTGATGACTGACGATTGATGGTCATGTTGGCCAGTTTAGTGTGGTGTTCCGAATCGATTTTCAAAGGATTGGTTCGATTACCAACAGTCGAGTCAGAAGGTTGGGAAAAGCGTTTTGCACACCCAAAGGAGAATTTAAATTTCCTATGGATTATAGAGTCATATCAATGACTCGTATTTCACACAATTTTAGATCGACGACTGATATTTAAAGGTTGTTAACACAGTAAAATAGTCAATTTTATGCAAAAATCTGTGGTTTTCGAAGGTTATTAACTTGCGGGGGAAGTTTGTGGCCCTAAACAATGTTTGTATCGAGTCAAAACCCACTAGATCAAATCATTTGCAACTCAAATATGGGAACTTGATAAGATGTTTCCAACGAGCTAATATGTTCACAAAATGGATCTTGTATGAGAAAGTTACAACCAAACAATAAGGGTAGAATTTCAATATCGTATTACTTCCATAGGGCATAACTCCTTGCTAAAAAGTATGTTTGGAGAAAAAAATAAGCCTATGGAAATATTATGATCCATAGAAGACAACCATGGAGCCATATTTAGGATTTGAGTATGTAAAAATGTACATGAAGAAAAAGAAGGCACTTGTAGCATACAGGGGTAAATTGAGTAAAATAACTTCAAAACTTCTTGGGGCCATAACTTTCAGCTCAGATCTTGGATTTGAGCAAACAGATAGTTTTTGGAAAGGTATTGAGAAATAAAAGATTCTTGTCAACCCAAAATTTTAATTAAGAAATAAAAGTTTCTCATAAATTAATAAAGATATTTCTGTAGCATTAAATGAATGGAAAATTGCAGCATGGAGATGTTGTAACTTTTTGTTTAGAACTCATATTGAGGCATGGGTATAGCCATTGGAAGATGTTTTAGAGAGGAATGCATATAAGGAATTATATTTTTATTTGGTGAATTGTTTCCTCCATAAATTGGGATAAAAAGTAATCTATATTCTAATTAATGAAATGTTTTATGTTATGCATGTTCTAATAGTAATTATTACTTGCACATTTTTGGTAGAATTAGAGGTATAACAAAGAAATAGTTCTCTAAAATCAAGTTGGGAAGTATGACAATGGAGGAATATGTGAAGAGGTTCTTTGAATTGTTGAAGTATGTTGACTTTATCGAGGATGATAAAGTTAAAATCCAAAGGTTCCTAAGTGGTTACACTCTTTCTATAGTGACAATAGACAATATGGTAACCCAAATACTTTGGAGGGAACCATAAGGAGAGAAAGGAATATTTATGAGAAGAGAAGAGGAAGGCTAGTTTTCCAAAATTTGTGGAATGACGAGATGATGGGTAAAAAGGATCAAAGGTTGAAAGGTTTTAAGATGCCCTTTTTCAAGAACAACACCCAAGAAAATCAACAAGGTTAGTCATCCCAAAATGAACAAAAGACTGCATATTCATTTGGGAAAAGGCCAAGGAAGAAGGTTTTAAAATGTTGGGGATGTGAGGGTGATCATTTATATAGGGTCTGACCTCATAAAGGAGAAAGAATGAGATTCGGGAGGCTGAAATAATTGAAGACATGGGAGGAAACATGACAAGGATTTATGCATACTTGGAAAACAATCAAGAAGAATATAAATTCCCCATTATTGAAGTAGAAAGTAAGCTTTATAAACAACCCATATCAATTTTAATTGATTATGGAGCTAGCCATAGTTACATAAAATCTAACATTGTTGAAATATTTCATTTTCAAAGGAGTAGGCATAAGAAATATTCGTTAGTTCAGTTAGCCAAGGGGATAAAAGAAACATGAATGAATTGGTTAAATATTGTTCAATAGACATGAATAGATGAGCAACACAAATTAGATGAACATTATACCTTTGGGTTCATATGGTTGTCTAATTTGCATGGAATGGTTGGAAAAACACTATGATGTCCTGGATTATTACAACAAGACAATCACATGTCTTGATGAATAAGGGAAAAAAGGAAAAATTCAAGGCATTCCAAGAGCTATAGTTGTCAAAGAGATTTCAGCTATGCAATTAAAAAAGAGTTTCGGGAAGGAATGCCATTTTTTTGCAGCCCATATGGAAGAGGCAACCACAGATAAAGTGGAAATCATTAAATACCATCCATTCTTAAGGGATTTTGAATATGTTTTTAGGGATATCCGAGGATTTCCAAAAAGAGAGAGATTGATTTCTCTATTGATTTAGTGCTAGGATCTACCTTAGTGTCCAAGACACCGTACGTAATGGGCATGCCCGAATTGGAAGAGTTGCATATGCAGCTTGACCAATTGTTAAAGAAGGGGGTATATACATCTAAGTGTATCACCCTAGGGAGCCCTGGTTCTTTTTATGAAGAATAAATATGGAATCTTAAGGCTTTATATTGATTTCAGACAACTTAATAAGGTCACATTAAAGAATGAATATATTTTTCCAAGAATTGATGATTTGTTTGATTATCTAAAAGGTCCAAGAATATTTCTGAAGGTTGAATTGATATTAGGTTATCGTAAAGTGAGGACAAATGAAGAAGACATCGACAAGAAAACATTTGGGAAAATATATAGACATTATGAATTCATGGTAGTGGCATTTGGACTATCAAATTCCCCAAAAATTGTTATGTGCCTAATGAATGGAGTGTTCATGGAGTACCTGGAAAAGTTTGTAATTGTGTTTCTAGATGATATACTTGTCTACCCTAAGTAGGAAGAGGAACATGAACAAAATTTAAGAATGGTGTTGCAAATTTTAAGAGAGCATAAATTCCATGCTAAGCTAAGTAAGTGCATATTTTATCAAAGGAAGATTCACTACTTGAGGAATATAATCTCAACACAAGGGATAAAATTTGATCATGAGAAGATAGAGGCCATTAGAGGATGGCCAACGCAAAAAAATGTCACATAGGTTAGATCATTCATGGGTCTTTTCTGTTATTAACGAAGATTCATAAAATGATTCTCAAGATTGCAAGTCCAATCACTTCTTTGCAAAATAAGGGAGAGAAGTTTGAATATACATCCAAGTGTGAAGAAATATTTCGACAACTTAAATACATCTTGATAAGTGAACCAACATTGAAGATTGCATATCCACATGAATATTTTGTTGTGTGCATTGATACATGCAAGAATGGGCTAGGTGGAATCCTTAGTCAAAAAGATCATGTGCTATGCTATGATTCTAGAAAATTAAAAGAGTATGAGAAAAATTATGCTACCCATGATATAGAGTTAGAAACAATTGTACATGAATTAAAAATGTGGACACAATACCTCATGGGTAATAAATTTGAACTAAGGATAAACCACTGTGGTTCGAAGCATTTGTTTGGTTAGCCAACACTAAATGCTAGACAAACTAGATGGATGGAATTTCTGAGTGAATGTGATTTTGAAATTAATCATATAAAGGGAAAATAAAATCAAGTGGTTGATGCACTCAATAGGGGGGATCATTAATTGAATGTTGAAGCCATTATCATGTACATGACTAATATGAAAGATCAAATTATAGCAGCAACAAATTTAAATCAACATTTCCTAAAAATAAAATAAACATTACAACAAGGTAATTTTCAACATAAATTGTTTTATTATGAGGTGAAAGAAGATGGAATTCTCATGTACAAAGGAAAGGTATATGTGTTGAATTCTAGTGAACTGAAAAATTGAAGTGTTGAAGGAAATGCATAATGTTTCAAATCTCAAGAACCCAAGATATTAGAAGACAATTGCAACTGCCAGAAGAAAATACATTTGGTGAAGAATGAAGAAAGGATTGGTTGATTAGATATCCAGACGTCTAGAATGGAATAAAGTGAAGATTGTGCATAGGAATCCAACATGATTGTTTCAACCATTCCCCATTGCAGAATGGAAGTGGAAGTTGTTACAGTTTATTTTATTACAAATCTTACCAAAATAATGAAGCAACATTATTCCATCATGGTGGTGGTCAATAAATTGACTAAATAAACACACTTTATTATAGTGAAGACAACACACAGGAAAAAAATATTGTAGAGATCTACGTGAAAGAAGTTGCTAGGATACATGGAGTGCCTAATTCAATAGTTTCAGAGAAAGATCCAAAGTTTACTTCAAAATTTTGGAAGGATTTGTTCAAAGGATTTGGGACAAATCTAAATCTCAATACAATGTATTACCTAGAGTCTCATGGGAAGACAAAGAGGACTAATGGAATAATTGAGGACATGCTTCGAATGTATGTGGTGGACCATCCATCAAAGTGGGAATATCATATTCATTCGATGGAATTTTCTTACAATAATAAGTATCAGGCGTCATTAAAGATGAGTCAGTTTGAAGCATTGTATTATAGAAAGTGTTACACACTAGTGAGTTGGGATAATCCAACAGATAGAGAAGTCGTTGGACTAGATTTGTTAAAGGAAATAGAGGAGTATAGGAAAAAGATCAAGTAGAATTTAAAGGTTGACCAGGACAGGAAGAAAATTTATGCAAACAAGAATATAGTCTTTAGAGATTTTAAAGTGGGATAATATATGTTCTTAAAAGTGAAGGCGAAAAGAAATGCGCTTGAGAATTGACAGTTGTAGTGATATAGAGTTTGAACGTCATGGCCACAATAGAGAGTAGCATGAGCAGTCGGGGGGGGCAAGGGGACCCCCTCATACAAACAGGTAGTGGTGGACAGAGAAAAAGGGCCAAGAAGCAAAGTTTTCAAGGCACCAGTGATATGAACCTCGGGATCAGACCCATGGAAGCATTAAGAAAGAAGTCGGGACAAAAATGAGACAATGGAGGAAGTCGCTAAGGAGACTCAGACTGAAAAGCACGAGACCGGGAAGGTTAACGGGACGGAGGAGCGCAACCCCTGCAAACCCAAAAAAACATTGATACCCAAGGTGGTATTGGAAGACCCACAAATGCAACTCTACAAGGATCAAATGAAGATGCATGCGCTCATATGAAAATTCACGGGGTTATGGCCCACAAAAAGAACTTTACGCAGCCAGATTAAATACCACTGGAAGCCAAATGGATAAGTGGAACTCCACCTAGGCTCGAAGGGTTTCTTCACAAAAATCTTTATTAACCTGGAGGACAGGGACAAAGTCTTCGAGGGAGGTCCATACTTCCACACCTCAGTGGGACTCTACATGCAACCCTGGAAAGAAAATTTTTCCCCAGAGAAATAAATGTTCAAAAAGGTACCAGTATGGTTGAGAATATATTCCCTACCCCTATACTACTGGCTACCCTCTACCTTTGAAGTAATAGGAAACAAATTGGGGAAATATGTGAAGACCTCAAAAGCCACCCTAAAAGGAAGATACACATCATATGCAAGCATTTGTATAGAGATGGACGTTTCTAGAGCACTACCAGAAGCCATAAGTTTGGAATTCAGGGATGAGGAATGGATCCAAAACATAGATTACGAACAGATCCCCTTTAGATGCAAACGATGCCATGAGCATGGACACTTGATCAGAGAATGCCCTCTAAACAAAAGTTAGGAAGCGGTAAATCCCAAAACACAGCAAGACGAGGAAGGGTTTATAACCCCAAACCCCAGGAACAGAGAAAATAAAAAGAAAAATAAAACCTTGGCAGGAAATACTCAGGAGACCGGGAATACGATGGAAGGAAGGGACCAAACAAAAAAAGGGACAATAGAAGAAAAGGCCTCGACAAAAGTTCCAAAAGTCAAGGACCAAGCAACAAACGAGCCCACCCCACAACAAAACATTACCACGGCTCAAGGAAGTTGCACAACCCCAATGGACGGAGAAACAAAAGGGGAAAACACTACCAAGCAAGACAGAGAGGGGGATGCAGAGATGACCCCGAGAAAAGTACGTACAGAAGACCCTGATTTTAGAGACTTGGTGGAAAGGGAAGGGATATACCTTCCGCACATATTAGAACAATGGAAAAGGCAGGGAGTCGACCACGTACCAACAGAGAAACTCGACCGCATCCAATACATGTTCCTCCCATGGAAGGAAGCCAATGCCAGAGGAAAAAAACACACGGACAAGGAGATAGGACACCTAGGAGTGAAAGCCGACAAGGGACAATCACAACCATCACCCAAATAGAAGAGAAGGAAAAAAGGTAGGAAATCAAATAGCGTAGCACTACAGGAGTTGGGAGTGCTACTGATAAAATCAGGTAAGATCAAGAAACTCTTTCCCCACTCTCCCCCACATGTTTAAAAATGAAGGTTGTAACTTGGAATATAAGAGTTCTAAACAACCCAAGAAAACAAAGAATCCTTAGGAATAAACTAAAGTAGGAGAAACCAGATCTTTTTTTTATTCAAGAGACGAAATGTACTACAGACAGAATGGAGGCAATCAGTAAACAACACTGGCACAAGTATAGGATGGTATCCATCGAAGACCACCAAAGGTCATGAGGCATACTCACTCTGTGGAACCCACAAATCCTAAATTTAATAGCAGCCGAGGCAACTAGTTACACCCTAATGGTACACATGAAAATCATAGGAAATATTGAGGATATTCTATGCACAAATGTGTATGGGACACATGGGCCAGAGGAAAATAAAGGACTGATTTGAGACCTAGAAGATATAAAAGGCCGAGGCACCAACCTCCACTTGATACTGGCAGGGGACTTCAACATTATCACCAACCTAGAAGAAAAGAAGGGTGGTACAATAAGATTGGATCGAGATGTGGAGGAGTTTTCAAATTTTGTAGATAGAGCGGAGATGGTAGACCTCCAAACCAAGAATGGTCAGTTCACCTGAACCAATAAATAGATGAAACAGTTCCAGGTAGCTACAAGACTTGACTGATTCCTTATATCGGAGTCAATCATCATGTAGGGGCTAACCTTAGACTGCAACAACCTCCCCTGGGGTGGATCTGATCGTTGGCCAGTACAACTGGAAGCAGGCTTCCAAAAAACACCTAAGAACAAACCCTTCAGATTCGAGAAATTATGGATCTATCACCTAACTTTCATGGAATAAATCAAACAATGGTGGTGGGAGGAGAAACTGGAGCAAGGGACTAGTATGTTCAAACTACACAAGAAATTTAAATACATCAGAAAAAAACTCAAGGAATCGAACAGGGATATCTTTGGGAATATAAACACAGACAAAAACGACATCAAAGAAAAATTGAAAAAACTCCAAGAAACTTTCTTACAGGAAGGCTATACGGAGGACCAAAAAAAGGAAGAATTCCAAATGACACAAGAATGGGAGGCATGATTCCAACAGGAGGAAACACTCTGGCATCAAAATTCCCACATCTAATGGCTAAAGGAAGGAGAGCGGAACACCAAGTTCTTCCACAGAAAAACCATGGCCAGAAGAGCCCATAAAAAAATAATGAAATCAAGGACTAGGATGGAATCTAGCGTGAGTCACATCAGAAGATTGAAAGCTCTCTAGTCAGCCACTTCCATTGGATAGCCCAAGAACCTCATCAAGACAGATCAAAGGCCATCCAAAAAATAACCCAACATATTCCATGCCTGGTTACCGAGGAATAAAATATCTTCCTGAACAAACCTATTTCCATGGAATAAGTTGATCAAGCTCTTTAGGAAATGCCCAGTGGGAAAGCACCAAGTCCAGATGGCTTCACTGTGGAGTTCTTCAAGGCCTATTGGGAAATTGTCAAATATGACATCTATAAGGTAGTAGAGGACTCTAGAAGGTCTGCCTACATCCTTAAAGAACTAAACACAACCATGACATGAACAATAAAACTATATTGCTCCACTTGACATCTAGATTGTAACATTGGCATTATAGACCAGATTGAAAAAAGCGAATAGAATAAACCTATGGCATTACTATGATCTTCAAATCTTCCATTTTATCTGCAACAACAATATACTAGTGTCATTTTTTCACTTTCCAAACCCCTCAAGTTCTTCATTCCGCTTGGTATAGGTTAGGTTCATGTATTTCAAGTGTGGTAGACTTGGTGGACTTGGTGTGGACTTGGCTTAAAGTTCTAGGTGGTCTCAGAGCCCAATTCCTACATATGATGTGTCTGGTGGGCGTAATCTGAAAATCTATCTAAGACAATGGAAATTAGTTTTAATGTTCCCGCCATGGATGGTTTTTATCTTATTACAATGGACACAGTCAAATGTATGTATGCACATAATATATATATTTATTTAGCGTATTGGGCCTAGACAATAATCCCTAAATAAAATAAAGCCAAAACTCCAGATCGGTACAGAACCATAGTACTTTGTAACGTGATCTACAAGATTATCTCCAAAGTCATAGAAAATAGATTGAAACCTCTCCTACCTTCACTGATCTCACAAGAACAGACAGGCTTCGTAGAAGGTAGACAAGTAATGGACAATATCATCAAGGCCCATGAGATCATTCACACCTTAAAACTTCAGAAGAGGTGGGGAATGTTAATACAACTGGACCTAGCAAAATCCTATGATAAAATTAGCTGGCATTACATGATCAAGACTTTGGAAGCCTTTGGTTTCACCCTGATCCGGATTATTTTCGGCACGAAATGAGAGCGAAGATATAATAAAGAAATGCACAGAGATATCACGTATATCTAGTAATATAACAGAAATATATCAGATATGCAACCATAAACACAGAGATACAGTAATACACAATTTCTATTAATGAAAGAAATGTACAAAGACTGTAAAAATACAGAGTGAAAGACTCGCTAGAATGGTGGCAGCTTATCTC
>JZKD02S1811364.1:288550-319089 GCA_000966675.3 Picea glauca
AAAAAAGTGAAGGCGAAAAGAAGTTCACTAATATTAGGAATTTGTCTGAAGTTGGCAACGATATATTGTGGAACTTTTCAAATATTAGAAAATATAGGGCTAGTTGCATACATGATAGAATTTCCTGCATCCATGACAGTGCATAATATATTTCATTTGTGATTATTAAATAAATATGTGTCTGATCCTAACCACATAATTGATTGGAATGTGATCCAAGTGAAGCACAAAGGGAATTTTCGGTTGGGACCAATACACATCCTGGATTGGAAAGTCAAAGTGCTCAGGAACAAGGCCATAGGGCTGGTAAATGTTTAATGGAACTACTATGGTCCTAAATATGATACATGGGAGCATGAAAAAAACACATAGGAAGAATACCCACAAATTTTTGACAATTTTGAGGAAAACAAAATGAAAAATTCGATTTTGAGGAGCTAGAGTTCCAAAACCATATCTCAGAGTCCTAGAAAACCACACTATGGGGCTTCATAAAGAATGGCTCATTCCTTCAGTTAATCCTAATGAATAATGACACATCCCTTGGGTTATCCCTAATAAACGAATGGTGCATTCCTTGGGTCAGTGAGTTGAGAAGAATGACAAATTATGGTTGGAACTGTTGTTGGAGTTGTGAAAGTGCATAATTTCATTTTCTAAGTATGTTGATGTAAATTTTCATATATGTATATCATCATAGTGAGCACCGAGGATGATGCACAATTTTAGAGGAGGGTGAATGTAACATCCCCACTATAATCCCCAATTTAATTAATTTTTAATGTAGATATAATTTGTTTATACAGCCAAATGATGTAATATGCAAATTGTATTTCTATGTTTTAATAATAAAATGTGATGCCAACTACTAAAGGAAAAATGGATAGATATGGGGACTAAATTAATCCACAAGAGAGGGGCAGGCCTAAGATAATTACCCATGTATATTAGTTCAACCCATTTTCCTAAATTTGTTATTGGTATATGAACCTTCTAATTTTGTATTGAGTGTTCCCAAAAGCCAAACATTGAATACATGTAAGAGGGTGGGTGTGAGAAGTCACATCCCATAGTTATTGGGCACATGGGAGATGAGTACAATCATATTGGGGAAGTGTGTGAGTCAAACAAGACAACCAAATGAGAGAAAATTCATCTGGGCTACTACAACATTTTTACACATTGAATGTTTGGTGCATGAACAATAAGTAGAGAGAAAGAAAGAGTGTTTGGAACTAGACCAACCATGGGGGGAGAATTCTATAACATGTTGGAGCATATTTGGAGTGTTTTGGAGTTGAATATTGAAGATCCAAGTTCTCACGCCTGAAGCGTCAACTCCTCTGTGAGTTGCACTAAGACAACACATGTTTTTTGTTATTTAATGATAGTTTTTCCTAGAAGCAAGTTCCCTGGAGTTCCCAGCTAAGATATTCCTCGTTACCTATGTGAGAGAGACCCTGATAAAAAAAATGGGACACTCGAGGGACTGAGATGGATGAAGGGGTATATTCCTTGGGCTGGGAAGGTCAAGAGGAATAGATCTTATGGAAAATTGGGATAATTGTAGAAGAATATCAGTGGGTTGTGAGTTCTTGAGTTGTGAGTGGACAGTGAAAAACCACCCTCTTTTGTGGATTACTAGCCTCAACTCGGGGGTGACTGGATGTTGACACTTGGAACTATCATTCTATGGTTGCATGGAACCTCCGTCCGATGAAGCTAGTCGTATAATTGTTTATAAAAGATAAGTGTTGTATCATGCTTCTATTTTATAATTGTTCGAAAGACCTAACAACAAAGTTAATGGTTGATTGTACTATTGTTTGCCTCATTGACCCGAATATACAACCCAATTACCCTTGTGATCTCCTTTGTAGATAAGTTTTTGTATTACTGGGTTTTGTTTGTCGATGCGTTGTGTTGGGAATAAACCATGATGTTGGTGGGATAGTTTGTCGATGGGATGGCTTAGCTTGTCTACACATTTTCTTCAACGATGATTTGAAACCTTCTACCAACTTTACAAATCAAAATATTTAGAATTCAGAGTTTATCTTTATGTATTGGTGTAACATGCTACACTAGGCTTGTGGAATTGGATAGCATATCGTTGGGTTTATTATATTTAGAAATAATTGTTATGACATTAAAAGCATAACTATGCATTAAATGGTCACTATGTTGTCAAGAGTGCATTAATGTATGGAAGATCAATTCAAATCAAACTAGAGTATGATGCAAATTCACCATTGTAATAAGAAATATAGTCATGTTTATGCTTATTCTATTCAATATAAAGATTTATTATGATAATAAGAAATATGGTGAATTTTATATTTACTTTATTTAATGTAAATAAAAATATGTAATTATAATAATCGTTGTAGTTAAGTTTTAGTTTCAAGAATGACTATATGTGATATTGGTTTTCTTGATAATACTATTTATGTTTAAATAGTCTTTTGATTTTAAATGAGGAACTAAAATTACTTCTAAATAACTAAGAGTTTATCTTCCTTAAACATAAAAAAATTAATAATCCAAAACACAAAAACATCTAGCAAAAATCCAACACCCACAAAACCCCCTTATCAATCATAATAAGCGTTTCAATGACACAACTTCATTACTCAAAACATCCATTTAAAACCTTTCTAAATGATTTTTTAATCCCTTTATCTAAACATAAGAAAAGTTTGCTCACATCTTAATCTTAAATTAAGATAACTCTTCACTACCATTATAATTTTACACCAAATATTTATCGTTTTAAATTGAGATATTTATTTTGACAAAGCTTATATAATATATAGAGTTTGCACCCATTGTAAGTTAAAACTCATTTACGTCCTTAAATGAAGGTGAACCATTACATTTAACAGCAAAAGAGACTTTGCCTTAAGATGATGCAAAGTCTGACTAATCTGAAGTTTTCCCTTCATTAATCAATGAAGTTTGCCATTCTTTTTTTCAATCCAGGATGAGGATAAATATAATCGTACCCTTATAAGCGTATGGGAATTTGGAAATACCCTGAGTTTTTGAGGTACGCTTAGGCTGTATAGTTTTCATGTAAGGTTACCCACCCTAGGTACGCTTAAGCTGTATAGTTTTCATGTAAGGTTATCCACCAAGTGAGGGTGGGTATGCACTGTGGATTTGAAACTAGTTTTTATGTAAGAAGGAATCGATATTTGCAGGCCAGGGCTATGTTGTACTGTCATTTGAATTGGCCGTTGTAACATATCACACTCTGTACATGACTTCTTTGTGATTTATAGTGAAAGTATATAGTGACCTTGAAATTATTTACCCTTCCCTTGGAATTGATAAGCTTCATCTTGATCTTGATTGGTAAGAGCTTCGATCAGATTATAGCTTTATAGTTTGCCGTGGGTTGAAATTTGAGATTCATGCATTCGGGTAGTATGCTCAGCATTGAATTCATGAGCGAGCCACGCTCAACACAATGCGAAATTGTTTGGTCAAATTATAGAAATACTCATTTCGGGTTAAAGCAAATAAAGAATTGATGAGCCACTCTCAACACACTAACGCCTTCCCCAACAAAACTTCAGTTACAACAGTACCGTTGACCTTCATTATATTTCATGCTCTATACCATTGGATACAACTGTTGCCCAAGCATTTAATTCCCGGCTCCTAGATAATGCTCGAGAGCGTTATATACCATCGAATACAACTGTCGCCCCAAGCATTTAATTCCCGGCTCCTAGATAATGCTCGAGAGCGTTATATTGCATCTGTTGATGGATGAGTTTTTAAATACAGGTTTGAAATTTAAGCTAAGCAAGAACACCGTTATTCGTATTTTTCCAAATTAATAAAATTATAACGGCACATTAAAATGGATTAAAAGGTGGAGAATTGAAAAGGGAGATATATGGGACGAATCATTGTTCATTCTAAACTTGATACGTAGTTCAAGAATTGGTTTTGCAATTAATGGAGTAGTAGTGTATAAATGGCTCAATGTTTATGTTATGGTATGGCATTTGGTTACTACTTAATAATAATAATAATAATAATAATCATCTATTTTTAAGGTCACAGACAACACTCGTAAAGTCTACAAAGGTATACATACCCTACCTCTTTTAGATTTGGACCTGTAACTTCTTAAGAGGAAACACATGTTCTTAACCATTAGGCCCACTCACGTTGTATTATGTAATTAATATTTTTAATATGAGAAACCATAGTTAATCACGGTTATATGGTGAAGGTTATATGGTGAAGGGTTAGTGAGTTATTAATAATAGGGAGTTGAGGTTTTATTGTGGACAACATAGATGAATATGGGTTAGGCTGTTATGGGTTAGTTAGTAGATCAAACAATGTCAAGACATTGTTAATTATGATTGAATGGTCAATGTTATGGCCATGAGTGTGAAAGGTTATTCTATAATTTATTATGTTAAAAAGTTGATGAATTATGGATTTATAGAGATTCATGGTTGAGGGATTAATGAATATAAGTGATCACCATATTAGTGGTGAAAAGGGTTATGTGAGATTAATCATGGTGAATACGGTTTACATAGATAATATGGTCAGCATTTGTTAAACATGGCTAATGCAAATCCAACACTAATCAATTATTGATATCGTTAATGATGATTGATTAATGACTTACAAAGATTAGTGGGTTGAGGTTTAATTGATTTGGTGATTAATGATGATTGACTATGGTTCATCATTGTTAATAAGGTCAACCATGGTGAACTTTTAGTGAATTTGGTCAATAATGGTGAAAATTTGAGAGTATGTTAAAAGTTGACAAACAACCTTTTTGGCATGTCAACTTTTTCTTGGTGAAGTAAAATTTTTCCCCAATCCACTCGTTTTTTTGAAATTCCAACTATGTGGGTCTTCCTAAAATGGGGCTATAACACCATGAGGGAAAAATTCCTATAACTTGTAATATCCTCAAAAATAAATTATTATTAAGTCTGAAAATACTTAGGAAATTATTTCTCTTTTTGGTAAATTGGAAATTGGAAAATTATTGCCATTTATGGCAATTCTGAATTTCAAATTTAGTTAATTGTAAATTATGATTATGACTATTGGGAAAAGATTTGATTTGTCTCAACCAACTCTTTGACTATGACACTTGTAAGAAACAAATATTTTTTATATTATTGTTGATGGACAAATGGAACAACCAGGTTGAAATCAGCTAACCATGACTCCATGAGTGGAGAACATGTTGGAACTACCTCAGGGATGAATGTTACAAGTGGAAAATCAGGATTTTGGCCATTGGAAACCCCTGAAAATCAGGGATTTGTAAAGATGTGAAAATTCCCAAGGGGAAAAGATCTAGGCACAAATGCTTTTGGCATATATAGCATATGAGAGGATGCAGGACGTTGCCAAGTATGCTGGGAGGAAATTATATCACTTGTTGTTATGAGCACTGATTTCTGAGTGTGAGGCAAGGAGAAGTTTTTTGTAGCTGAAGAAGGACAATATCTAAGGAGGAGTTCTGGAGTTCTCCCTCATGGGTTCATGGTCAGGCTAGGGGGTGAATGGAGCAAGTAGATTGGCTTCTCTGTTCTATGGTTGGGTGGAACTTGGTTGTTCCATTTGTTGTTCGGAAACTATTCAGATATGTCTATCTACTCTTTCTTTGATTGAATGTTATTTTGAATTAATGGTTGATAGAATACAACTATTTAATTCTTGATGAGTTGTTTTGTTTATTAAATTATTGGTGGACTGGAATAATTTGTAGGATAAACCCTTACAGTTTAATTGTATGCGTTGAGTAAACTTTATATATATCTTAGCTGGAAATGGAATTGAATTATGGAAATATATTAGGAGATGCATCTAAGTTAAATGGAATCATTATTGTATTACTCCTAACATCATAGACATGGGATTACGTATGTATAGGAAACCAACTGAAAGAATAGTAGTTTCCTATATTGTTGTAGATAAAAACACAAATCTATATTAATTGGTCAAGAGTATCCTACAATGCAATTGCTCAAACAAGACTTAGTGTGAAATTACATAATGTGTGTGTGTGTGTGTGTGTGTGTGTGTGTGTACATAAGCTGCTTGTACAAGATTTCAAAACTACTCAACATCTAAATTATTCATACAACAAGTTTTATTGTAACGGCCCCATCATTACGACAACAAGGGAATTTTTTTTATTTTTTTTTAGGGAATTAAGTGGCAAGAAGGTGACGACAACAATAGTTTAACCACACCATTGACGATGAATGAAAGCATGCAGTCTTGGCAACTATGACTCCATGCACAGGCACAAGAGAAACTGGGAAACCATGCGTAGAACAACAAGGAGGAACGACTACCCGCCCGATGCAAAAAAGACACACCTACAAGCTAAGAGACAACATCCCCCTCTTGACAGAATGACCAAAGATGAACAAGACTAGAACCTCAAGGTGTACGACCCAAACCCCCGAATGCATTCCACCCATGCACCAAAAGAAATTTACAACGCTCGACAACACTCACTCAGACGCACTAACTTCGGTTAGGTTTTCATTCGCCGCTATCCAATAGGGCACGCTGTGATCCCCTCATCAGGAATCACGTCGTCCCCAGTGATAGATGCATCGATAACCTTGGCACCACACATCCTATCTAGACCAAGGACCCTAGATAAATCTGACGCGCTAGGAGCCGATTACCGATAAGAAAATCACACCCAACCGCAACAACAGGTTGACGTGACACCAGAGGATGACTACCAGGGAAAACACAAGCCAATACATGACTTCATCAACCACCCAACCCTTTTAACGAGTCTAACCGGTCAAATTTTACCCTCTAAGTAGCGTTGAAAACAGATCTAGTTTTATCATCACTTACGATCCAAAGGGAAATTCTAAATTAATTCCAAACTGCAATCTTATCTAGCAATCGACTTCATATGACAAAAATTTCCATAACAACGTAGAAAGCTAAAATGGAATACTATTAACACAATACCTTACAACATGTGGTCTATCTATTCTAAAAGCTCTTCTATTACTCTTAGCTTTAGTATCACTTTCCATTTACATATCATTGCAACTTTTTCTTTTGCAAACGAAACCTTTTACACATGCAACCTTAATTTTCTAAAAATTACAACCTTCTCCTAAATACAGGCTACTTGTATGCAACCATTTTATCTGTTGAACTCTATGATCCTTCTTCTTACATAATTAGGTAAAGGTGTATGGGATAGTTTAAATCTTTCTACTTAGCAAGAGTTCATAGTACCATTACCAAATTTACTTATCTCTTCATAAATCCAAGGAGATTTGTCAACGGATCAAAAGAAACATTGTGTCAAGTTGTAAGGACTTCAATTAGAATAACCTAATTAAACTTGTTCCTTGAATTTAGTTCTCCCCTTTATTTTAATAAAAGTCAAATACCAATTTTCCTTGGCTAAAATTTCAACTATAAAATCTATACTCATCATTGTGATGTTGTTATTTCCAATGCTACGAGTTGATGTGGTAGAGGAATGATTCTTAGAGTTGACAATCACTTCAAAACACTTGAAGGGTGCACGGTTTTAAGGGAAAAAGAAAAGGGCCGCGGACAAAAGAGCCAAGATGTGTATGGATAATAATGAAATCAAGTACATTACTAGGCCCAATGACAACAACCTTTAATACGCTAACAGAGAACCTGTCGCTGATATTTCATGCTATCTAGCCAACCATAGAATTGATGCTAAAAAGGGAGAACACTGTCCATGACATTAATGCCAGCATTATTGCCATCTTTTATTACTGTCCTAAGAATTTAACTCAGACGCGGAGAAAACAATCAGGTGAACACAAAGTTAATTCCTTGTCTAGCAATGTAAAATGCAGGGGTAACAATAAACCTCTACCATTCATGTGAAGAAGACAATGCTACCCTAATCGATGATACGATCTGGGCACCTTGGATGCAGTCGAATTGGCTGGGTAAACCACCAGAATTGCACAGCTATGAAATTGTAACTCCCAACATTGTTGTATGTATTATTTGGCAATTGAATATCAAAAACATAATATTTTTTTTTTTCTTTAAAAAGCACTTTCCATTGGTTGCCTCCATAGTGTTTGTGGAAGGGAAGGTTTACACGGAGTACCCAAGAGCAACCTGATTTGCCAAAGAAAAATGATACTGATTGTATACAACTCCAATTCATAACACACTAAAAATGTAAAGCATGTAAGCGAAGTCAACAACTACCTTATGTAATAACAACATGCAATTCTAGAACAAGAACATTAGCGTAATAATCAGTGCAATTCCTAGGAGGTAAGAAACGTTATTTTTTTCTCTTTTTAAAGGGCTGTCAACATCATTAGATTCTCATGGGCACCTTAGGTTGACATTCAGTGCATAACCTCCACACCTAAACATTTTCATACTACTTAACATCGATGCAGAGATTAATCATATTGAAACAGTGAGTAACAACACGAAATCGTTGTACTATACATAGAAGAATGATATTTCTTTGTTGTCATTATTTAAATAAGAAAAATTGTCGTACAATACATCCCAAGAATTATAGAAATAAAATAAATATCCGCGAGAGGCAATGAGCAGACAACCATTCAATATGAGAAAAAGGTGATTCGGTTCGATTCAATACCATTGATAAATAAAACATGAGGTGAAAATTGGCTGAGTAAAAGGCATACCAGAAGCAAAAAACACAACAATTCGCCAAGAGAAGCCAAGAACGCACACTTAACCATTCCAGGATGCATATTATAAAACATAGACTTAATTTAAATATCTACATTACCAGGATATCGATAAAATTTGCAGACTGAAATTAGATCTGTTACATTATTAGGACACCGATAAAATTTCAGACTAGATTTAAATCTTTTACATCACTAGGATACCAATCAAACATAGCCAATAGTAAGAGAATGCCAGGGCCATAAGGATAACTCATCGAAAGGATTGCAAGAATTCTATCAGTTAAGGAGCAGAAAAATAAACAACAAGGAAGCAAGATAATCCCAACGCATAGGTCTTATTGGAAGGCGCAAGTCAAACAATTAGGAAAGGACAATAACAAAGGTAGACGACTGATAGGTTTCATCCTTTGCTTCATCATCCTCGCACAAGAAAGAAGGTCATTGAGATCCATAGGTCTTTTAATGCTAAGGCAACGATCATAGATTAGGCTCCTGGTCAACTACTTAGGCGAGGACTGGTGAGCTAGAGACGAAGGCTAAACAACCAAGAAGGTCACAACAACATAGCCAGGTGGTCAAGACGTGCCAGAATACGAAGGCTATGGGAGTCAACAATCGTCAAGCTAGGATAAGAACAATTCAATGATCAATCTAAACAATCAGTCTACTTACCTAATCAACATGTAAATCCAAGCAAAAAACCCACATCATATACTATACAAATGGAAAGACAATATTGTTTCCTATTCGCCCCCTCTAAGTGAAAACTACGAGCTCCTTGCAACTCCCTCTCGTTGAATTTAGAGACTTCACCGGTACCTCCCAGCCAATGCTAGGGGTAGTCTTCTTCCCCCATAGACCCCCGAGCCGCAAAGAGGCCACCCACACTATCTAGAGATTACGACTAGCTCCCATCTCACCTCGCAAGGCTGAGCTACCACTCCTCTCTGAGCTAGGTATCCCAACTCCCACAAGTAAATCAGTCAGGTAGATATTTATGCAGCGTAACGTTAGGCAAACATAAGATCTCCCAACCTCCATTACCTCCCTTTATTATATAGAGTTTCGTGGTTCCTTACTTTCCAAAATTCTCTTTTAGTTAAGTTTTTATAATTAATTTCCTAAAAATTCCTCCCCGTACAAGTGTCACCCATCCCCTTCCTTCTGCATAAATTAACTTCTTTAATTAATTAATTATCTTTATTTCCCTTACCCAGCTAGAGTTACTCCTAGAATCACTCCTAGGTGACCCCAAATCTCTTATAGGTTTTAATAACTTTCCTTTTTATTAAATTGCTTGTTCAGTTTAAATTAGAAAGCTCTTAAATGGTAGATACATTTTTCTAAGTTTGAATTTCCGCTTTTTCCCTATGTTTCCCCTTTTTCCCTTTTTATGTTTACCTCTTTTACTAGTTTCCTAAATTTTTAGATTTTCCCTCTTTCCCCTTTTTAATTAGAACTCAAAAAGGTAGTTGTGGAAATTAAACCTTTTTTCCCTTTTCTCATTTAATTAATATTTTAAAATTATCAAAATAATAAAACTATTAATTCCCCTTTTTCTTTTAAATTTTATTCCAATAGATTTATTATTTTATTTTTCTTATGAATAAATTAAATTTCTTATTCCCTTTGTGTTACAAGATTTAACTAAGGTCATAATTATTATTTAGGTGGTTTTTATTTTTATTATTATCATTGTTATTTTTTATTTTTTATTTTTTTTATTATAGAGAGATGAAATTTTACCACCAGCATAGTTTAGACTTAAACCTTAAATTTTCGTACAAGGTGACATTTAATTAGGGAAGTTGCTTTAAAAAATTTTTAACACATTATTCATCCTAAGGCCATCTAGGTTCATTCCTCTATCATCAACAACGCGACGTGCCCTTCAGGATGCACTAGGTTCTCCAAGGGTGCCACTCACCTCATCTGCTCCCTTGCGCGATGTGCCCTTCAGGACGCACTACGTGCTTCAAGGGTGCCACTCGTCACTCTCCATTTTTCTTACACAACATGCCCTTCGGGATGCACCATGTGCTCCAAGGGTGCTACTCGCCTCTTGACTGACTTGGTAGACATCAATAACCCCTAGAGTCAACACTCCACCAAGTGAACTTGTGGGAGACTAAGGGCTTCTAAGGAATAAGGCCTTGGCCTTATTGCGTGCCCCTTAGAATCATCATGAGTGACTGTCGTAGTCTGCCCTCATGACATTATGGGTCCTCTCGAACTAGGTAATCGTTAACCTACAGTTTGAGCCACGATGAGAGTGCTAGTAGGCTATGGTAGTGATGTTGCTCGCACCTCTCCCTCAACATCTCTGGTAGTCGTGCATGACCCCTTTACTCCATATGTGAGTCTGGTCGGCAAGCTATTGTCAGCCTACATCATCAACAAATCATGTCAGAACATATCCATATCATATCATCTAATCAGATGCACTAATATCACAGTAAAACAATCAAACCCCAATGGCACACTCCCTGACTTGATCCGGAGTCCAAGGGGTTCTGTCTATGCCTCTGCATCCTCAAGGTCCAAAACCCTGCACACTCAGTAAAAATGAGTCAATAGCACCTATTTATGTCAATGTAGTAAAACAACATGTCATCAACCCATAACGCCTCATAATCAAAATCAAAACTTTTAATAGCATAATAATCTGGATCACTTGTGAGCAAGTGTCCTCAAAGAATAAGTTTGCTCAGTGCACCAGAGAGGGATGTTACATTTATCAAGGCTTGGACATAGGAGTAATTCAAGCAAATCTTCCATTATTAAGACTATGCAATGACAAGTACAATTTAATTATTTCATAGTAAACTATAAAGGACGTTTTTATATTGTAAGTAATAGAAATTCATAGTGCAAAGACTGTTTAGAGTTTACCACAATATTCACATGGCTGAAAGGACATATATAAATTCTATTAATAAGAATAATATAATATTTGTATATCCACATGCAAATAAATACACTCATGTTTCATTTCAATAGTGCAGGAGAAAAAGTATTGTAACTCAAATACCAAAAACTTAGTGCATGCTCCAAAGACAGACAATTACTCAAGTGAGTCTTCAACTCTACGCAATATTGCGCTTATAAATATCTAATAGTGAAATCTCATTTCAGTAGGGGTTTCCCCCTATTGTCTTTCTTTAAAAACTAAATACACATTTAACAAGTCGTTACAAGAGTCTGGTATAAACTCCCATGATATCTGTATTCTAGGAAAGAATTGTTTCTTTCAATAGAACCTGGGTTAAAAATTTTAAGCACGATGTAAAGATGAAACCTGAGTAACTTTTGCATAGGAGGCTGTCCAAAAATCCAGAGATTTCAAATGCACGCAGCCTTGTAAGGAAATCAAGAAGAAAGTTAATTAGTGTTAAGTTGACAATAAGTAGAATTCAAAGATGGAATGTAGAATAATTTCCAGGTCAAAATGATTTCAAAAGAAGTAACACAGATGAATATAAAGAGTGCACTTAGCTTGCGATTCTAGGAGAAAACATCATCTTCCCTCTTTGCATCAGTGAGAAAGTCACCCATAGACCGAATGGGTGGAGTAGGCCAAGGATCACCTTATGGGTACCCTCGTAGTTAAATAAGGGTCCCATCATTAGATTTTAGTAATCAAACNAAAAAAAAAAAAAAAATTGGCATACAATACGAAATGTACTCCACAGAGAATGCACAAATCCAGATCAGAGACAGTGCTAGGATATTTCTGCCTTACATTTTACCAAATAATTACAGGATTGATGACAAATAACAATGAAATCATGATAGGGTTTTGGATTACCTAAATCCTTGTTCCTTTCTACATACAAATTGTGAGGTTTTAGACAGATTAATGACCAGATTTCCAGAACGATGAATAGTGTTTAAACTTGCTAAGGTCGTTAATATCTGAAATAATTTACACAATGGGAATCGTAACTTTGTAACTGTGCTTGTACAAGAACGAACATGAAGAATAGAATAATCCTTGATTTAAATAAACCTTACATAACAGTAAAGAAATCCTCTCCACAGTTACAAAGTTGAACCACAACTTCACAACCTCGAATCTGAGTATGCAAATCTAAAACAAATAGGAATCTACAGAGAAAATAGTAGGGATAACCAAGAATAAGTTGAGGTAGCGAAGAGCAAATCCCTTGCCATGACGGAGAACCCTCGTGAGGAAAATTATGGGTTACAGAGGAACACTGGCATTGAATTTATTTAGGAGCAACTATGATAAAAGATAATCCATGGTTGTGTAACGACGGGTATGTCGTGAGAACCTCCCAAATAAATACCATGTTGCACCTTAGGATAACAACCAAGGGTATTTCTAGTTGACAGAATCCTAATTCTTGGAACCTTCCCCAAATCAATAACTAGAACAACGAATGTCTGCCTCACGGGAGAATTAAAACCATAAGCCAACACTACTGTAGAAATTTTCTTCTTAAACTATCCATGACTCATAAATATTTTAGTGAGTTACGTTTTAACGAGAAGGGAAGCTTCCAACCAAACGACAGGGAAGAAATGAAAGGAAAATGCATTTGAGAGAAGGGTTGGTACCATGAGACAACCAGGGAGATGAAAACCCTTAAGAACATTGTAAGCCTTAATCGAAAACTAGAGGGGCAGACCATTATGATAACTATCTAGAAAACAATAACTGGTTCTCATACCAATGCAAAGTGCAGGTACATGTTTTTTTTTTTTTTACCTGATCAGTGTAGTAGGAGCACAGGACGCCTGGAGCTCCCCTACCCATATTCAGAACAAGACATACCAGTGTGCTCGACAAGAATGGAGGAATGGATATCACGTAGGGAAAAAAAAACCAAGTTACCCCATATGAAAATATTACAATGACCTGTCTCGATATTTCCAGAGGGGTTTTAGTGAAGGCTACAGATTACTACCATACCATGTGACATAGCATAGGTGGTCGGTCTTCATTTGTCATAGTGGCCGATAGGTAACTCTTGGTGTACTATTGCAGGAGACCATTAATGGGTTAGATAGGAAACTTAAATTTGCGTATGACACTCCTATTTCGACTTCATGCTAATTTATTGCACGATACGAAATGTAGTTAAGTAGGGTCACATCCTTACCCCAAATCGCACCCCCTCTCATCCAGTCGATGGTGTTACCTTGCAAGCCTATCACGTTATCAGTTCAGAGGGGTAACGATTTCATTGGGGCTATCATAATGATGCCCAATTGGTGTTCAACTGACCAACAAGTCATTAACGATTAGTACTTCGGTTGACACAACATGTTAATGATAATCGAAATATTAATTGCAACCTGTGTGCACAAGGCCTAGTATTCGACAAAGTAAAAGTAATGTAAAATCCCATTGTATTAAAGATGGAAATCCTATTGTTGAAGAAACATGTTTTAAAACTCAAGTTATAAACGTATAGACCCTATAGCATACGAGTTGCGATCATACTCAAGGGTGATGGTATTTGTCTCGTGGGGTCTCCTTTGTTTGCTAATGTGAATGTTTATGCATAAAGTGGAGATAGCTATAAAGTCCTTATATGTAATATAAATGATAATATACATTGGAAATATTGTAATACTAGTATCTATAGGTATGCCAATAGTATAAGGCTAGTAGTTTTGATAACCTTTATTAACCATTAAGTATCAGAGAGACTAGGGTATAGCAAAGTTGACCCTGACCTTTATGGATAGGATTTCTATGCAGAGTGAAAAAAATCAGAAAGAGAATCAGTTAGCTATAGTTGTAGTTAGTCATATTGATAATTGCTAAAGAAATAACCTTGTGAAATAATTAGTGATGATAATTACCAATAAACATTAACTATAAGTCTTTCGCGGTAAGTGGTCCGAAAGAGAAGGAATTTAATGTCCCTGAGAATTTTTTTTTGAGTTGGTAAATTTGGGGAACATTACATATGGTATGAGATCAAAGGTTACAACACTTGAGAAAACACCTCCTAAAGAATCTTGAGCAAACACCTCCTGAAGAATAGAGGCAAAACAGTGAAAATTTTTTACCTGCCGAGGTTCTGGAAACTATGAGAAATCTCATTATGGAACTGCAATTTTTCAAAGAAGACAATGAGAAACTGAAAAATGCACAATAAGAACAACAGTATTGTTGCGTAGCATAGTAAAAAAAAAGAGCTTGAAATACAATAATGAAGAAGAAGAGGTCAGTAAAAGGGCCTCCAATCATTCTGGTCCTAAAGGAGAAAAAGGGGACAACTCTTTCGAAGGTACACCATCAATAGAAGATCAAAACAATCAAAGGAAGAAAAAGGAAATAGGTGGATCACCTAGAGGGAGAGTTTAAGAAAATCAAACCGAACACCTTTGATAGGGAATCCAGAATAGGGGAGGAGGCTAACGCATGGTTATTGGAAATAAAAAAGTATTTCCATTTCCAAATCTACAACTATTCCAACAATATGAAGGTCAGAATGGCCATCTGTAACCTGATAAGAAAAACAAGCATATGGTGGCGGTATCTAAAGTTTCCCAAGGGCCTAAAAAAAAAAAATGGAGTGGTCAGATTTTAAGAAATAATTTAATAAACAACGTCTATCTGAAAGTTACTATGAAAGAAAAACCAAAGAGTTGTGTGAGCTACGACTCGGTCAAATGGCTATCGATGACCCGATAAAAAGATTACTGGAATTATTAAGGTTCTTGCCTTATATTCGGGAGGAAAAAGTAAAAATCTAGTGGTTCCTAAGATGTTTACCATAGTACTATAAGGACACAATCGAATTCGACAACCCCAAGTCCTTAAGTCAAGTTTTTAAGAAGGCCCGAATGTGTTATGACTAATACAAATAATGGTCAAAATTTACTAAGTCTTGGAAAGACAAGAAACAAGACCGAATGAACCAATGGAAGAAGGGATATTAGCCAACCCCTTTACAGAATACAAAAAAGAGTTTTCCCAGGAAATATTTTCACTCCAACAACCATAACACCCAAGGAGGTGGTAAACCAGTTAATATGGGAACAAAATAGTTTGGGGACAACCCACATGAACCGTTAAAATGATGGGAATGTGAAGAGCCTCACTTAAGGAGGAACTGTCCACGTTTGACTTCAGCAGCTAGGACTACGGTTCACAGCCTACAAGAAGCCTCTACAATGGGAGATGTGGGCAAAAGTTTACATCAGATCAATGCAGCCGTGGATGGCCGACAAGCTAATCACCAGTCCACTGTAGTGGAAGTTGAAGGTAAAGTTAACAATACTCATGCTTCTGTTTTAATTGATCCAGGAGCTATGTTGAGTTATATCGCTCCTAGTGTAGTGGATTCAAATAAACTTAAGAAAGCAAGATATGAAAAATCATGGCTAGCACAACTAGCAACAAGAACAAAAAGAAAATTATCTGATTTTATTTCTGATAGTGAGTTCAGTCTAGGTGGTCAAAAAACAAAGATACATTTCAACATTCTACCGTTAGGGTCTTATCATATAATTATCGGAATGGATTGGCTAGAAAGGCATAAATCAGTTTTAGATTGTTATGAAAAATCACTCAAGTATAAATATTAAAACGACACTGTTAGGAAAATTCAAGGCTTACGGAAACCAATCTCGGTTAGGCATATTTCAACAATGAAATTTAAGAAGTGCATGAGAAAGGGTTGTCAGATTTATGCTATCCAAGTAACAAATCTTTTGGAAAAGGAAAACAAACCTAGCTTAGAGGATTTTATTGTCTTGCATGATTTTAGAGATGTGTTTGTTGATGAGATACCTGAATTTCCCCCAAGGAGAGTGATAGAATTTTCTATTGATCTTTTACCTAGTTCAACTCCTATATCTAAGGCACCCTATTGAATGTGTTTCCCCGAACTAACATAATGAAAGATTCAACTACAAGAACTGTTGGACAAGGAATACATCCTGCCAAGTGTCTCACCATGGGGAGCACCAATCGTTTTGTTAAAAAGAAAGACATAACTCTAAGATTATGCATTGATTATAGACAATTAAACAAAATGACGGTTAAGAACAAATACCCCTTACCTAGGATCAATGATATGTTTGATCCAGTAGGTTGGGAAAATATTTTTTCTAAATTGGATTTAAGATCTTCTTATCACCAGGTTAGAATAAAATATGAAGACATAAGTAAAACAACATTCAAAATGAGATATGGCCATTACAAATTTGTTGTTGTATTGTTTGGTCTCACTAACGCACTAGGGACTTTTACGTGTTTAATGAACAACATTTTCAGTCAGTACTTGGATACATTTGTTTTGGTATTTATTGACAATATCCTAGTGTATTCTAAAACAAAAGAAGAACACGAAGAGCACCTAAGGATAGTTCTGAAAACTCTAAGAAAACACAAAATGTATGCTAAATTCTACAAGTGTGACTTTTATCGAAAGAAAATGTAGTACCTAGGACATGTAATATCGGAAGAAGGTATTGCAGCCGATCCCAAGAAAATCAGAGCCATCGTCGAATGGTTGATCCCTAAGGATGCAACAGACATCTGGTCATTCATGGGAATCATTGAATATTACCATAGATTTATCAAGAGATTCTCCAAGATTTCATACCCTATCACATCATTAAGAAAGAAATGAACCAAGTTTAAGTAGTCACAGAAATGTGAGAACAATTTTAATAAGTGAAAGGAATTGTTAACAACCGCGCCCATTTTAATGGCAGCAGATCCAAAAAAAGACTTCACAGTATGTGTGGATGTGAGTAAAGAACGTATGGGTGGTTTCCTAACTCAAGAAGGGCACATTATTTGTTATGAGTCCCTAAAAATAAAGGAGCATGAACGAAACCATGTTACTCATGAATTAGAGTTAGCAACTATAATACAAGCTTTAAAGATGTGGCGACACTATATAATGGGAAGAAAATTTTTGTTATTGATTGATAACAGTGGTGTGAATTTTTGTCTAGTCAACCAGATCGTAACGCAAGGCAAGCAAGATGGTTGGCCTTCCTAAGAGAATTTGCCTTTGAGGTAAGACACATCAAGGGTAAGGAAAAACAAGGTGGTTGATGGTTTAAGTAGAAGAACTCATGGGTTGTTTGAAATGAACATTAGCAAGGATAAAAGAGATCTTGAACAAGGGATAAAGGCTGCAAGTAATAATGATGAAAATTACACTAGAATAGTGGCATGTTTCAGAAATAATATAGGAAAGTTAGACAGAACAGATCTTAGTTTAGACATAAATGGTCTACTAAGAGTTAAAAACATATTATACATACCAGATTCTGTGGAATTAAAGTTAACATTTTTTAGATGAAGTACACAAGAAACCATATTATGGTCATCGGGGATACTAGAAAACAATGACAACACTAAAAAAGTTATTTTATTGGCCTAATATAAAGGGCGAAACAACAAAATACTTATCTAGGTGATAAGATTGTCAATAGGTGAAATTTGAACACCAACATCTAGCCAGCCTGTTGCAGCCTCTACCCATGACAGAATGGAAATGGGAGACTATATCACTCGATTTTATCATAGGTTTTCCTAGAACTCAAAAACAGAATGATTCAATTATGGTAGTAAGTGAAAATCTTAGTAAGTATGCACACTTTATTCCTGTAAAGTCTACTTTTAAAGCTATTAACATCACTGAAATATTCATGAAATAAATTTTTAGACTACATGGTATTCCTAAAATGGTGATTTCAGATAGAGATGTGAAATTCACATCTACATTTTGGAAGGAATCGTTTGCATGGTTAAACACTAACTTGAATTTCAGCACAAGCTACCATTCATAAACAAATGGGCAAACTGAACGAACCAACCAAATTGTGGAATATATGCTACAAATGTGCGTAAGGATGAAACCAAGTAAGTGGGAAGACTACTTGAACATTTAGTGGAATTTGTGTACAACAATGGTTGTCATGCATCGGCTAAGATGAGCCCCTTCGAAGAACGAGACAGACAAAAAAGTTACATGGACCTGAAAAAAAGACACAAGGAATTCCAAGTGGGAGACTACGTTTATTTAAAAGTTAAAGCCATAAGAAGTTCACTAAATCTAGGAAACTCTTCCAAGTTGGCACCTAGGTTTTTTGTCCCTTTTGAGATCTTAGCTCAAATTGGACCAGTGGCATACCAACTTGCACTTCTTGCAAATCTGAAAATTCATAATGTATTTCATGTTTCTTTGTTAAAAAAATTATGTTCATTATCCTGCTCACATGATGGATTGGAGCATGGTGTGGGTGGAACAAGAAGGTGAGTTCCAAGAAGAACATCTGTACATTCATAACGAGAGAGAAATAGTACTACGAAACAGAGTTGTCACCCAAGTAAAAGTACAATGGAAGCACTTTAGCCCTGAGGACGCCACTTTGGAATTGCAGGGCTATTTGCAGAAATCTCATCCAACCCTATTCCAAGAAAGGAATGAACATTGAAGACATTGTTTCACTAAAGGTGAAAAGGATGTAATGTCCCCAAAAATAAATTATTATTAAGTCTAAAAATACTTAGAAAATTATTTCTATTTTTTGTAAATTCAAAATTGGAAAATTATTGCCATTTAGGGCAATTTCGAATTTCAAATTTAGTTAATTGTAAATTATGATTATGAATTTTGGGAAAAGATTTGATTTGTCCCAACCAACTCTTTGACTATGACACTTGTAAGAAACATATATTTTTTATATTTATTGTTGATGGACAAATGGAACAACCAGGTTGAAATCAACTGACCATGACTCCATATGTGGGGAACATGTTGGAACTACCTCAGGGTTGAATGTTACAAGTGGAAAATCAGGAATTTGGCCATTGGAAGCCCCTATAAATCAGGGATTTGTAAAGTTGTGAAAATTCCCGAGGGGAAAAAACCTAGGCACAAATGATTTTGGCATATATAGCATATGAGAGGAGGCAAGACACTGCCAAGTATGCTGGGGGAAAATGGTACAACTTTTTTTTATGAACACTGCTTTCTAAGTGTGAGGAAACAAGAAGTTTTTTGTAACTGAAGAAGGACTATAGCTAAGGAGGAGTTTTGGATTTCACCCTCATGGGTTCATGGTAAGGCTAGGGGGTGAACAGAGCAAGTAGATTGGTTGATCTATTCTATGGTTGGGTGGAACTTGGTTGCTCTATGTGTTGTTTGGAAAATGTTTAGATATGTCTATCTAATCTTTCTTTGATCGAATGTTATTTTGAATTAATGGCTAATAGAATATAACTATTTTATTTTGGATGAATTGTTCAGTTTATTAAATTACTGGTGGAATGGAATAATTTGTAGGATAAACCCTTACAGTTTAATTGTATGCGTTGAGTAAAATTTCTATGTATCTTAGCTGGAAATGGAATTGAATTATGAGAAATATATTAGGACATGCATCTAAGTTAAATTGAATTAGTACTTTATTACTCCTAACATCATAGACATGGGATTGTGTACGTATAGGAAACCAACTTAAGGAATAGTAGTTGCCTATATTGTTGTAGATAAACACACAGAGCTATATTAATTAATCAAGACTATCCTAAAGTGCAATTCCCCAAACAAGACTTAGTATGAAATTACACACACACACACACACACACACACACACACACACACACACACACACACACACACATATATACATAGGCTGCTTATACAGGATTTCAGAACTACTCGACATCTAAATTATTCATACAACAATTTTTATCAAGGCTTGGAGACAAGAGTAATTCAAGAAAATCTTCCATTATTAAGACTATGCAATGACAAGTAAAGTTTAATTATTTCATAGTAAACTATAAATGAAGTTTTTGTGTTGTAATTAATACAAATTCATAGTGCAAAGACTATTTAGAGTTAACCACAGTATTCATATGGATGAAAGGACATCTATAAATTCTATTAATAAGAAGAATAGAATATATGTATATCCAGAGTCTTGGAGCAAATGAATACAATCATGTTTCATTTCAGTAGTGTAAGAGAAAAATTATTGCAACTCAAATACCAAAAACTTAGTACATGTTCCAAAGATCGACAATTACTCAAGCAAGTCTTAAACTCTATGCAATACTGCATTTATAAATATCTAATAGTGAAATCTCATTTCAGTAGGGGTTTCCCCCTATTGTCTTTCTTTAAAAATTAAATACACATTTAACCAATCGTTACAGGAGTCTAGTATAAACTCCCATGATATTTGTATTCTAGGACATAACTATTTCTTTCAATAGAACTTGGGTTAAAAAATTTAAGCGTGCTATAAAAATGAAACCTGAGTGCCTCTTGCACAGGAGGATGTCCGAAAATCCATAGATTTCGAATGCGCGCAACCCTGTAAGAAAATCAACAATAATTTTAATTAGTGTTCAGTCAGAAATAAATAGAATTTAGAAACATAATGTAGAATAATTACCAGGGAAAAATGATTTCAAAAGAAGTAACACAAATGAATATAAAGAGTGCACTTAGATTGCGTCTCTAGGAGAAAGCACCGTCTTCCCTTTTTGCATCAATGAGAAAGTCATGCACAGACTGAATGGGTGGAGTGGGCTAAGGATCGCCTGATGGGTACCCTTGTAGTTAAATAAGGGTCCCATCATTAGATTTTAGTAATCAAACTTTAATCAATCTTTTCAGAAAAAAAAAAAATTAATCAAGAAGCAATCATAAACCCATAATCATAAATGGCATACAATATCAAATGTACTCCACAGAGAATGCACAAATCCAGATCACAGACAGTGGTAGGATATTTCTTCCCTAACATTTTACCAAAGAATTATTGGATTGATGACAAAGAACAATGAAACCATGATAGGGTTCTAGATTACATAAATCGATGTTACTTTGTACATACGAAATGCAGGGTTTTAGACAGATTAATGACCAGATTTCTAGAAAAAAGAACATTGTTAAAATTCGCTAAGGTCATTAATATCTGAAATAATTTACATAGTGGGAATCATAAATTTCTAACTGTGCTTGTACAAGCATGAACATGATGAATAGAATAATCCTTGATTTAAACAAACCTTAGAGAACAGTCAATAAATTCTCACCACAGTTACAAATTTGACCCATGACTTCACAACCTCGAATGTAAGTATGGAAGTCTAAACCAAATAGGAATCTACAGAGAACACAGTAGGGTATAACCAAGAAGAAGTTGAAGCAGTGAAGAGTGAATCCCTTGCCTTGACAGAGAACCCTCACAAGGAAAATTATGGGCTACATAGGAACACTCGCATTGGATTTCTTTAGGAGAAACTATAAGAAAAGATAATCCCTGGTTTTGTCACGATAGGTATGCCACAAGAATCTCCCAAATAAATACCAGGCTACACCTTAGAGTAATGACCAAAGGTATTTCCCGTTGACATAATCCTAATACTTGGAACCTTCCCCAAGTCAATAGTTGGAATACTGAATGTAGACACCTCACATGATAATTAAAACCATAATCCAACACTACTATAGAACTTTTCTTCTTAAACTATCCATGACTCAGAAATATTTCAATGAGTTATGTTTTAACGAGAAGGGAAGCTTCCAACCAAATGACAGGGTAGAAGCAAAAGGAAAATAGATTTCTGAGAAGGGTTGGTACCATGAGACAACCTGGGAGATGCAAACCCTTAAGAACATTGTAAACCTTAACCTAAAACTAGAGGGACATACCATTATGATAACTATCTAGAAAACAATAACCATTTCTCATACCAATGAAAAGTGTGGGTACATGTTTTTTTTTTCTTACCTGATAAATGTAGTAGGAGCACACGACACCTAGAGCTCCCCTACCAATATTTAGGATGAGACATACCATTGTGCTTGACAAGAATGGAGGAACGTATATCTCATAGGGAAAAAACGCCCAAGTTACCCCATAGGAAAATGTTACAATGACCTGTCTCAGTATTGCTAGAGGGGTTTTAGTGAAGGCTACGGATTAGTACCATACCATGTGACACGACGGAGGTGGTCGGTCTACATTGGTCACAGTGGTTTATAGGTAACTCTTGGGGTATTGTTGTAGGCGACCATTAAAGGGTTAGATAGGAAACTTAAATTCGTGTATGACACTCGTATTCCAACTTCATGCTAATTTATTGAAGGATATGAAATGTACTTAAGTAGGGTCATTTCCTTACCCCAAATCGCACCCCATCTCATCTAGTTGACGATGTTTCCTTGCAGTCCTACCACATTATCAGTTTGGAGGGGTAACGATTTTGTTGGGGCAATCTTAGCAATGCCCAACTGATGGTCAGCTGACTAACAAGTTGTTAATGATTAGTACTTCGGTTGACACAACATGTTAATGATAATTGGAAGCGTAATTGTAGCCTGTGTCCACAAGGCCTAGCACTCAGCCAAGTAAAAGTAATGTAAAATCCCATTGTTTTAAATCTTGAAATCCTATGGTTGAAGAAACATGTTTTAAAACTCAAAATATAAACGTATAGACCCTATATGATACGAGTTGCGACCATACTCAAGAGTGATGGTATTTTTCTTGTGGGGTATCTTTTGTTTGCTAATGTGAATGTTTATGCATATAGTGGAGATAGATCTAAAGGCCTTATATGTAATATAAATGATAATATATATTGGAAAGATTGTAATACTATTATGTACAGGTATGCGAATAGTATAAGTCTAGTAGGTTTTCTAACCTTTATTAACCATTAAGTATATGAGAGACTAGGGTATACGAAAGTTGACCCTGACCTTTATTGATAGGATTTTTGTGCAATGTAAAAAAAATCAGAAAGAGAATCAATTAGTTATAGTGGAAGTTAGTTGTATTGATAACTGCTAAAGACATAGCCTTGGGAAATAATTAGTGACGACAATTACCTGTATACATTAAATGTAAGTCTTTCATGGTAAGTGGTCCGAAAGAGAAGGAATTTAATGTCCTGGAAAAAAAAAAATTGAATTGGTGAATTTGGGCAACATTACATAACTTCCTATGGTACAACTATGACTTATGACTTATTCCTATCCAACTTGTGGAAGAATTTTGATGAAAAAATAGTTAAGTTTGTCCACTTTTTAACTTCCTCTGAAATTGATGGGCAACTTGGGTTGTTGGGTGACAAGGTTTATGGGTTATTCGATTATTAAGAGATGCATTTAAAGGATTAGTGGAGAACATGTAATGATGTTAGTGAGTGAGTGAACTAGGGGTTAGTGGGAAAATGTGATCAATTTGGTGAAACATGAAAAATAAGGGGTTATTGTCTATGGAATCATAATGATCAAGAATAAAAATGTATCAATATATTAGTGTGTTTATGGTCATTGTGTCTTAGGGGTTTATTGTTTGTAGGGTCACAATGTGTAAGGTGTGATTTTATTGAGGGTGACTCTATCAAAGTTCATAGGGATTAGAGTATATTGTGGTGAATGTTTGTCCTAGTTTGTAATTATTATGGGTTATGGTATGTTACTGTGTTGGTGTTTTCATGATCATAATGTGTTGGGGAGTGGTTTCATTATATATCATAAAGGTTAAGGATCAAAGTGTATCAAAGGGTTGGTGTGTTGGGGGCTATAGTTTATTAAGTATTTAGGTTGACTGAAAGATAATGACGGTCTTTAATGACATGTTAGTTCCAATGAAAACATGGGAAAACAACAATATATTGAGTTGGAGGGATGATTGAAGGTACTTTCACAACAAATTTTAATATGGCTTAAGAAGTTTAAATGTAGGAAATTAGATTAGCTTCCTGAATATATAATTTTTATATTACTATGCGAAATTTGATTTTTTCTAACAGTGGTGTGTTACTTTTCCTACAAAATATAATGCAAATGTTCTTGTTTTTGCTAGTGTTGGATACCTCAATGATGAGATTTCCTTAAAATAATTTGTATGATTGTAGAAAACAATTTTTTCTTGTGCATGAATATTTTTTGAAAAAAAAAAAAAAATTATATATTTCTTAAAATTACAAAATTCATTATATCCCTAAGATTAAGAGGTCAATCATTAGGGTAGGGTTTGAGGGTCTTAACATAATCAAGCATTTAGAAAAAAAATTGATTGTAGATCTTGGTTGTATTCTAGCATATACTTTTTCTAAAATTGGTAGGGAGATAAAAAGTTATAGAATGAATGAAGATTGTTATATTTTAAGATTGTAGTATATGTCAAGAAAAAATTAAATAAAAATAGTAAGCAATACAGTTTCTTATTAAATTCTATTTTTGAAATCTACATAGTTGGTTCTATATGTCCGTATAATTTCATCGATGGTAGAATTGTATAACCTATTTAAAATATGAAAAATGGATATATTAAGAAGTGTTTAGAAAAGGGAGGATTTGTTGATTTTGTAGTCCAAATAACTAGGTTTTCCATATCAAACTTGAATTTGAAGCAACTAAGTCAAAAAACATGTTATTTGGAATTCTCCATCCTACCAAGGAATTTTTTAATTTAAGGAATGTGCACAAATTATAAGAATGTGTGCATTCTGTAGAGTGTTTCCATGTTTCTATAACACACATGCACTATTGTGAATAAAAATTCACAAGAGGAATACTCAAAAAAATGGTAGAGAAAGGTATCAACCCCTTAGAAAACTCATTGTTCCCATGTCAATTTTGATTGTACAAATATGTCCTTTTACTCACATTAGTAATACCTTGGTTGAATAATATAAACTATAGGATATGAGCATTCTTTTATTATATTTCATAATGTCTCTCTCTTTGTTACCTAACTCTCCTTGGATCTTAGAAGAAATATCTTGAAATCAATATTGTTCATGTTGTTCTAGAAATAGTATAGTTGAGAAAACAAATTGAATCATCAAAGAACAATAGTGAGAACAAAACTACAAGAGGTTTATTTCAATTCATGAGTCTTGCTCATATCTTCAAAAGATCCATATTCTGTTAGAAGTTCCATAAATGCTCAATGGATTCTAAGAGAAAGTGCCATGCTCTTGATCAAGAGAGAGAAGTCAACCAATCATAACCTTAAAGAGAGGGGAAAATCCTTTTTCACATAATCTCATAGAGAGAATTCAACCAATCATAGACTTTGAATTCAAACAATCATAACCTTAAAGAGAGGGGAAACTCCTTTTTCCACATAGTCTCATTGAGAGAAGTCAACTAATCATAGCCTTTAAGAGAGGGGTGAGTCCCCTTTCCACAAAGTATCATTAATAATATATTTGAATTTATTTGCAAGGACATTGATATAATTCAATCTTGACAAGACTAATATACTTATGCCATCTTGAATAATATATGCCTATCTAAGCTTAAATCTCAAAAAGGTATCTTGATCGATCCAACCTTCACAAAGATTAACATATGTTGAAATGGGGATTCATGTTATTCATAAACCTTTACCCAATTGACATGATATAGTAAAATATACCAATTATCATTAATACTTACGATAACTTTGTTCACAACTATTAATATCGATAAGATTTATTTATGGCTTAAGGCCCTTGTTTTTATCCCCTAGCCATGGTAAGGATATTGATAAACATTCATATTAATTACAAAACATACTAATACTGTCCATATCCATAGTCACATGCATTATTCATGACTATAAGACATGAGAAACAATCATTTAGGGAATGAGTCCCTTGATTTTCTTCCCCAACCATGGTACAAGCCTGAACTCCTATATGTTTTGTGGAAAAACTCCATATTGAACCCATATGCCACATGAAATCCAAACATCCTTTAAAAATGATTGATGTGGTTGTTCAAGTTTTAGTTCATAGATATTGAGCTTGATAACCTTTCATTTGGGCCTAAGTTCCTTATTTTCATATCCTAGACATGGTATAGGCCTTGAGATACATTTTTATTGTGAAAAACACATTGATGGTGTTAGATATCCCCCAAAGAGGCTAATGATCCCATACAAAAGTCCTATCTATTTTTTTGAGGACTACTACATGAAGCTTGATCTCAATCTTTTTCAAATAGGGTGTTATAATATTACATTCATTCCCTAACCATATATAAGGTTGTAAGTGCATTACATAGTGCACAAAACTCCTCAAGTGTAACAGACTCCTCGTTACGACAACAACTCTGAGAACGGGTGCAAATTTTTTTTTTGTTTAAGGTGTGTGCACACGTGTAGAAGTAACAACACACTTGACTCTACGTCACCACTCGACAACCAACAAGACGCAACCACGAGGTTCATCACAAGAAGACTGAAGGCACACAATGAGTAACTGCAACAACCTACAACCATAGGCATAAGGCGCACAACACAAACATTACGACATACTGGGGGTGCACAGTAAGAAAACAGAGGGAAGAATCCATGGTGTTAGGGTTACTATTCTGCACAAGAAAGCAGGGCATTTTGTCTTATGTCTTCTCGAAGGAATATTAGACAGGCTCCTAGCCGACTGCTCAGGCAGAAACTAGTAAACCGACCTAGAACAAGACGCAAGCAAGACGAACACAACAAGACGACCCCAACATATCACAATGACTACAAGTAATAAACGCCCCTAGACATAAGATGTACAACTAGTAGCTGTAAGCAGAAATCGACACCAGGTGTTAAGTACAATACAGTCACAAATGGAAGAATCCAATAGTAGAGTTTACTATTTCTGCACCGAAAAGAAGGGCTTTTAGTCTTATGTCTTCTCGAAGGAAGATTAGATAGGCTCCTAGCCGACTTCTCAGGAAGAAACTAGTGATCTCTATCAGGTGTGTTGTAAGAGTGGAAACCTTGCCTTTAAAGGGCCCAAGACTCTTGATACGGCACTGGATTCCTTACACAGAAAAATCACACACACAGTCATGTCTTCTAAGGCTACCTGGGGGGTGTCTACATCCCACCCGACAACAGTCCCAATGTCCAGAGGGTTTATCGACCAAGTACAACTTTGTCTACAAGAACCAACACCCTCATTACAGACTCAGAAATCCTATTGTACTCAATCGAGATTATTATACCGTAAAATTTTATTACTAACAGTAAAGTTACAATAACACAACCATGGAATATTAAACACCTTCCATTTATATCACCTATCCGGACCATGATTCTCTAATTACAATACCTCTTATATGCTACAACCCCAAAATTTCAGTGACCTTACAAGGTAAAAACATTTCAATAAACATGAAGAGCTCTCAATTCGATGTCATCTATGATCATAGGTTCCAATAATAATGCAATAACATCATATTTCCAAGTAACATCATATTTTAAATTAACAATATAACAACATACCTAGAAATGACATTCTATTTATACGTAACATCATAGTTGAAAATTACAAATAACATCATATTTCGAACTGGCAATATATAATGATGCAATCTCTAAAATGACAAGGGACATGATTTGAAAATGACATATAACAATATTTACTGACAATACTTATAAATATCCATAATTAAAAAGGTCAATATGTAGAATTAACATCAATTACATATTCCAAGTAATCTGATATTATAATTAAGGTCAATTAAAAATATCAATGTGGCATCCCGGTTATATGTTGTTCATGTATAAAGATGACCATATTTAAAAAGGCATAATTAAAGATATCCATTTAAAAAGACAATAAAATAAATAACGATATATTTTTCCATGCCAAAATTCTAAAGCAAAACTCATGGTCAATATATACCATTCATCATCACAATTATATATAATCTCATAATTCAAAATAGCCCCATGACATCATATTTGGAATTGATATTATGTAACAACAACAATATTAAATGAACCATAATATTAAAATGATAATATTGAAACCAGAATATTAAAACCGCACCATTACAACCATTTTATTAAACAATGATATTAAAACCCTAGTATTAAAACGATAATATTACACCCAATATTAGGTCGATAATGGAACCATAGTATTAAAATGGAATAATAAAACCAGAGTATTACGGCAGCACTATTAACCATAATACTAAACTATAATGTTAAACCATGATATTAACGAGAATATTACAACCAGATCACGAAACGATAATAGAGCCATAATATTTAAAATCATGCTCCATTTATGAAAGAACCATACACAGTTCGGGCAAAACGTAGTTTGTTAACTGAGAAAAAAAAAGGGAGATTGCAGCCTTCAAGCATAATGCACAGGTGTCGGGTTCGCTAGTTAAAATGCAGGAATGTCCTACGTGGAAGGCGCCTGGTCAGAGAACGGAGACATAGAGGTAAAGTAAATAAAAATAAAGGAAACATTGCAGTCCAACCAAAGGTGACCTTACCCTTCTGTGTCATATTAATCAAAATAAGCAGTAAGAATTTAAACACGTGGGTTCAAGACAGACCGCTCACGCAATAACCAAAAGGGACGGATTACCGAATGTGACCGGAATCTTCAGGATTTAGGAAGGGTGACAGTGTTTTACAGTCTACAGCCCAATTCAGCCCTCCTATCAGTGCCAAATGAAAATGGCTCCCGGCAGTAAGAACGCCCAGGAAAAAAAAATAAAGACGAATAGGTGACTTGGTCAATCGACAACACCAAGCATCAAGTTTCAATCTCGAGCTACAAAGCAACACTCCCATTGACAACATATCGGCACCAAGAACCAAGCACTGAAGGGATCCCATTATAGCCACAGTGGTCTAGACGCGCCAAGCACAATAGAACGCCCACCGAGACCAAAAAGGGGCGCACTGTAAATAAAAAAAAACCGAGATGTAATGGAATCAACACGCCTTAAATAAGGATGCACAGTAAATAAGATGCCCCCTAGATTAGCGACCTTCTATCATACCTAGATGCCCACAGGGAATAAAGAGAAACCCCCATAGTCAATGAATTTTCCCCAGAGGAATAAAAACACCCCCCAAGAAAGATTTCGCCCACAAGGTAAAATAAAAACGAAATATCCATACCCAAAGAATTACCAGAAACCCTACGACTGTACCAAATAGAAAAAAATGAAAAACCATAAACCCAAAACAATTTGCCAGGAACCCTAAAACTGTACCAGAAATAAAAACGACATAACCCAATGCAGATTACAGGGACATCTTTGAAAGAAATTTCCAGAACTGATTGCTAACGCTGATCTTTAGAAATTACCCCTCGTTTTTTTTTGCAGAGTTTAAGGAAAGAGGAAATGGCGTTTTACTACAGTACCATTATAATCTCAGCAGTAAATCACTAAGCATTCTACTCTACTAAAACATGAGCATATCATTGCCTTGCTGCTTGCTGCAATGAACTCCTGTGCTCCTCGCTGCTCCTTTGCCTTGTATCTTGCCAACCGTAGAGACTGCACCAGTACCTCCCAGGCAAATGCTAGGGGTACTCTGCTTCCCCCTCATCCCCCGACGCCGCAAAGGGGCCACACACAATCTAGACAGTAACCTAGCTTCCCATATCGCCTCTAAGGCTGAACTACCACTTTATCACAGCTGAGAAAGTCCCCAACTCCCCCCAAGAAATCCGTCCAGTTGCAATTTTGACAGCACAACAATACCTCATAGCAGATCCCCCTTCTTTTCCCCCATCCCTTTCTTTTATCCTCTTTTTTACCTCATCCCATTAGGTTTTTTTTTCAAAAACCCTAAATCCCCTTTCTTTTAAGTTTCCCCCCCTTTTATTTTTTTGTTTTTTTTTGTTTTTATGAAAACTCAAAGAGGTAAATGCGCTAAGCCTCTTTTCATTATGTTTTTTTTTTAATTCAAATATATATATATATATATATTTAAAATCCCATTAGTTAACTAATTCATTTTTTCTTTTCAAATTTACAACCCCCCTAATTGAATTAATTTATTAAATCTCTTTATTTTACCCTACACACTTTATGAAGACTC
>JZKD02S1811364.1:319231-337558 GCA_000966675.3 Picea glauca
TTGTTATTAGGAGATGGTTAAGTCTTGATTATTATGTTAGGGCGAAGTAGTAGTACCTTCACTAAAAAGGTAAATTATCAAGCTTATTACTGGGAAAGAGGAAAGGCCTTATGTACGCAATTAAGGATGAAATTACTTTATGAATTCAATGAATGGAGGCATTGTTTTATGTATTTAATTAAGGAAGGAAACTCCTTGGATTAGGTGGAGGTTGCAAATCATAGGGGGAAAGAATATTTAATGTATAGTCTGGAATTATGATTTTTTTTTTTTGACAAAGGGCTCAACTTTTGAACTGGCGACGCCTAGTTAGGGGAAATGTTTAAGGATTTATTCAGGTGTTGATGAATTAGGGCTATTTAAGATCACTCCTTCATCCACATTATTGTGACGTGCCCTTCAGGACGCACCACGTGCTCCAAGGGTGCCACTCGCCAACTAAGTTTCTTTTGTACGACGTGCCCTTCAGGATGCACCGCGTGCTCCAAGGGTGCCACTCGCCAACTGGACTGATTGGTAGACCTCTATAACCCCTGGAGTCAAAACTCCACCAGGTGAACTTGTGGGAGAATAAGGGTTCTAAGGAATAAGGACCCCGCTTTATTGCGTGCCCCTTAGAATCATCGCGAGCGACTGTCGCAGTTTGCCCTCACGGCATCGTGGATCCTCTCGAACTAGGTAATCGTTAACCTACAGTTCAAGCCACGGCAGGAGTGCTAGTAGGCAATGGCAGGGTTTCTGTCCACCCCTCTCCCTCAACCTCTCTGCAAATCGTGTGTGGCCCCTTTACTCCATATGTGAGTTTGGTCGACAAGCTATCGTCAGCCTGCATCATCAACAATCATGTCAGAAATGTCAACATCAAATCATCAAATCAAATGAAACATCATAGTAAACATATCAACCCAAAAGCACACTCCCTGACTCAGTCCGGAGTCCAAGGGGGTTCTACCGATGCCTCTGTATCCTTAAGGTCAAAAACCCTGCACACTCAATAAAACTGAGTCAATAGCACCTGCCTACATTAAATAGTAACACATCATGTCATCTGTCAATCGCATCATAATCAAGTATAAATGGTCTAACATCATAAAAGTCCAGATCACTTGTGAGCAAGTGTCCTCAAATAATAAGTTTTCTCAGTGCGCCAGAGCGGGATGTTACATACACCCCTTCTTGGTCTAAACTTCATCCCGAAGTTTCTCAGTATAAATGCAGAAATAAAGTATCACAGCATCATAAGTCTATCTATCAAATAAAAATGGAAACTACTGACGCATATCATATGCGTCCTCCCAGGTCGCCGAGTGCAGACTATAACTGTCCCACTGGACCATGACCTGATCTACCGTTCAACGTCGTAACTGTCGAACGTGATGATCTAAGATGCATACCAGCTTAGCCATGAGCACTCCCTCATCCGATACCTGCAAGGAACTCAGGTCAATCACATGAGTAGGATCACTAATATAATGTCTCAAAATAGATACATGAAAAACATCGTGCATACGCCTCAAAGAATCAGGCAAGGCTAGTCGATAGGCCATGGGCCCCTTTCTCTCCACAATCTCGAAAGGTCCCACGAACCTAGGATAGAGTTTAGATCCCTTTCCAAACTTGATCGAACTCTTATGTGATTTAACCCGCAAGAAGACTCGATCGCCGACCTCGTAACTACAGTCAACTCGGTGCGCATCGGCATAACTCTTCTGTCAATCCTGCGTTTCTTTAATCCTTTGTCTTATGGTTTGCATCTGTTATTCCATTTCTTGGATCGCTTCTGGTCCCACCAAGACCCTCTCCTCAAGCCAATCCCAACTCAAGGGCGTCCGACATGGTTGCCCATAAAGAAACTCAAAAGGCACCATCTTTATGGTGCTTTGATAACTGTTGTTGTAAGCGAACTCTACTAGAGGCAAGAATTCCTCCCAACGCTTTTGTTGGTCCATCACGTACATGTGCAACATGTCTTCCAAGGTTTGGTTCATTCGTTCGATCTTCCCGTCGGTCTCCGGGTGATACGCAGTACTAAAATTAATTTGGGTTCCCAAGGCCTCTTGGAAACTCGTCCAAAATCGTCCAGTAAACATCGATCCTCAATCGGATATAATTGTTTTAGGCACGCCATGTAGCCTCACAATATCACTAATGAAAACTCTCAATATGTCAGGTGCCTGATACGTCGTGCACACAGGAATAAAGTGAGCACTCTTCGTCATAGTGTCTACTACTACAAAAATCGAGTCATGTCTCCTTGCCGTCAGTGGCAATCCAACAATAAAATCCATCGATATAACTTCCCATTTCAATTTTGGAATGGCATGTGGTTGAAGTAATCCTGCCGGGTGTCTATGTTCAGCCTTTACCTACTGAAACTCTAGACATCTAGCCACAAAGTTGACTATGTCGACCTTCATTCCCTTCCAAAAGAACAATGGTTTAAGGTCTTCCCTCATCTTCGTAACTCCTGGGTGAGCCATGTAAACTGTTCTATGAGCCTCGCTCAGGATCAACATCCTCAAGTCATCGTTGGGCGGTACGCAAATCCGACTTCTAAACCTCAATAAACCGTCGCTATCAAATGAATAGCCCTCATATCGTGGTACCATCATGGTGTTTTGTCCGATAAAATCCTTGACTTCTTTGTACCAGTCACCATCATGCTGTAAGGTGAGAATATTTTCACGTAGATTCATCAGAAGAGGTAACACCGAAAACATGCATGGTCTCCAACTCAAAGCATCAACAACTTTATTCACAGTTCCCTTTATGTAAGTAATCTCGAAGTCATACTTGCTAAGCAATTCCGACCAACGCCGTTGTCGCGCATTCAGGTCGCTTTGCGTAAAAATGTGTTGTAGTCCACAATGATTAGTCTTTAATTAAAAATTTTGTCCAACAAGGTAGTGTCTCCAAACCTTCAAGGCATAAATGATGGCTAACAACTCCAAATCGTGCGTCGCGTAGTTCGCCTCATGCCTTCTCAGATTCCTCAAAATGTTAGCAATCACTCGTCCGTCTTGCATCAAGACCCCGCCTAATCCTTCCTTGGATGTGTCAGTGCATACCAAGAAGTCCACGTCCATGTCAGGGACCTTTAGTATCGACGCTTTTGTCAACAACTCTTTAAGCCTCTGAAACACTTCTGCGCATTTCTCCATCTAGACAAACTTCTTTTTTTTCTTCTGCAATTCCGTGATCGTATTTGCTATCTTCGAAAATCCCTCGACAAAATGACGATAGTATCCTGCCAATCCCATAAAACTACGCACTTATGTGACATTCGTCGGCGCAGGCCATTTGATGCAGGAGCATCGCTCACTCAGTAAGTGAGCTAGCGCATGGAGCAGAAAGGACAGCTGGACAACGCCTACAAATTTTAGGAATGCTTTGGGAATTGTTGCACCGTTCTTTTAATGAATTCACTCATGAAGAAGCGCACTTGTATTGTAAAAGGGACCTTGAGCCTTTAAGATCTCGTCCTTAGTATATAGGAAGGCATTTAATAGATTTAATGTTGTTAGATAGGAATTTAATTGTAGATTTGATAGTTGTAGAATTCGAGAGGGAAACCGGATATAGACACCCTCCTTTGTACATTGTAACATATTGAGAACAAGAGCAAGAGAAAAGCAAGCAGAGAACTTGTGGAGGACACCCATGTACAGATTGAATTAATAGAAGAAAGCTTTTGATTCAATTTCATGTCTGGTGTTGTTTCTCTGTGTATGTTGCTTATGTGCTCATGAATGTTTGTTTTCCCTATATACATTTGCTTTTGAATATGCTGTGCATGAGATTTCAGGGTTTCAACTAAAGTCTGAGAGAAGAGAATAAGTTTCATTTGTTTCTCTGTCTGAGCCAGGAGATTCCTGCATAGAGTGCAGTGGAATTCATCCGCATAGAGTGCGTCGATGAGGCTAGACAGTTAAACTCTTATTCTAATCTACCCAGAAGTTGAGTTGGGTTACTAGAGCCGTGCAGGAGAAGTGCAAGCCGAATTCAAAGTCTTAGCAGCTAATCTGAGCGAAGGAAGGCGTAGACTGTTGTTGCAGGAAGTGCACAGAGTCTGGAAGAATTCAACACTTTGAGAGATGTTGGAAGATGAGCATAGAGAGCGTGCGAAAAGTCCCTGAGGGAGTCAGAGTTGACAAAGCTCAGGAGGTATAATTCCTTCGTGCATACTGTGGGAACAGACCCAGGTGAGATTTGAACCGGGTGAGATTTGAACTAGGTGAAGCTGTGGAGTGGAAGAAATCTCCAAGAAGGAGGATAGACGGCCAGGGTTCACGGAGGAAATCCGTGAAATCCCGCTAACCGTCAGATCTGAGAGAAGTGGCATGGGATTTTACCTGTAGGCGCAAGAAGATACAAGAACCATCGGGATTCGGCGTATCGGGTTTCCCGGAGGCGAGAGTTTCATACTAGTCGAAATTGCAATTGGAGATTTCCCGATATAATCAGAGTCGTTGAACGCCAAGGAACACGTGGCACAAGATCCGGAGAAGTCGGGGTTCGGCGTTCGAGGTTCCCTGGTGCAAGGAATTGCAACCTTTATAATCACAATCACATGATCCTCGATATAATGGAGGGAGAGGTGACGTGACAGGAAATAGCGCACGTGCCATCGAAGTTCGGAGTTCAAAGATTTGTGGTGCATGTGACCTGTGGCCACACAGGTGCCGATTTCATGATAGGGAGATTCCCGACAAACAAAGTGTTGACTCTTTGACCCATTGGGTTTCATAGTTTTGGTTGACACAAGAACCGGGCTCATACGTTTCACGATATCGCGAAGCTCGATTCCCCGATAGAGGAAGGGGAGATCAGTAGGAGAATCCTGTGGGTATAGAGAAGTCCCGATACAGGATCTGAAGAGCATTGTAACTCTTCGGGCCTGAGACAAAGAAGGTCCTGGTGAGAGCGGAGTGCCTAAGGAGGGGCACGTCTGCGCCAGAGTGGTATCAGAACAAGAATATCTTTTCTTTCTGAAGCAGGGATAGGGATTACACCATGGCGCTGAGAAGAGAAAGGCAATCGCCTGATCGAGAAGACCGGGATGCTCGAAGAAGAGGCAGGCCGACAGGGAATCCGGAAATAGAGCACCAGATGAGAGATCTCTGAGAAAGGCTCGAGGAGATGGAGACAGCGCAGAGATGCGGAGCTGGTGCAAGGGATCTTAGCGATTCCGAGGTTGAAGAAGAAGCTGGACATGATGAAGGTGAGGTCACCGCAGAGGATGCTTCAACCGAGCGATTGATAAAAGCCATTGCCAGGATGAGTTCCAAGACCAAGATGGACATTCCAGCGTATGAAGGAAGCCTGGATGTAGAAGAGTTGCTGGATTGGATCCGAGCTCTTGACACCTACTTCGATTACGAAGACATCAAAGAGGATAAGAAGGTAAGGCATGCTATTACCAAGTTGAAAGGGCATGCAGCCTTATGGTGGGATGAGCTACAGGAGGATAGACGTTCCAAAGGCAAACAGAAGATCAAAAGTTGGGATAGGATGATCGCTAAGATGAAAGGGAAATTCATCTCGAGAGATTACCAGATCACTTTGTTCAGGCAGATGCAAAACCTGAGATAGAAGTTGATGATGGTGAAGGAGTACACCGAAGAATTTTATAGACTCAATATCAGAGCAGGTCATCGAGAGAGCGATGATGAAAAGGTGGCAAGATACCTGAATGGTTTAAGGTATGACATTCAGGATGAATTAAGCATGGCAACTATCAGAACTATCGAAGATGCTTATCAGATGGCTCTGAAATCCGAAGAGAAGTTGAACCATAAGCATAGTCAGCGAGAGCGAGGTAGAAGTCATCCCAGAGGTAAAGTAGTTTCCCAAGAAAGAACTCAGAGGCCCAAGGAGGAATGGAGAAAACCTCAGGGTAAGACTGAAAGAGGTGAAACCTCACAGCAAAGGCAGCAATATGCTGAGCCGAGGAGACAACATACAGAGCAGGGAGGCGGTTATGCTGATGTAAACACTCTTCCTCGTACCATAGGAACAGGAAGAGGTTGAGGAGTAGTCATCACATGCTTCACATGTGGAAAAGATGGACACAAAGACATTGATTGTCCCGACAGGAAACTAGACCGAGGAGAAGCTCACATCACAGAAGCACAGAGGCGTGATGTTGAGAATGAAGACAACAGGAGTGGGAGTTCACTGACGGTGCATAAAGTCCTTTTGACACCCGAGAAGGAGGTGGAGGACACATCTCAGAGGAGCCAACTATTCAGGACCATGTGCAAGACCAAGGGCTGGAAATGCAAGGTCATAGTGGACAGCGGAAGCACAAACAATCTCATTTCAACCGAGATGGTGGAAAAATTGGAGCTGGAGACAACCAATCACCTGAGTCCATACAAAGTGTCATGGATGCAAAAAGGACATCAGGTGAGTGTCACTAAACAATGTTTAGTTGATTTTAAAATGGGTGAATATAAGGATAAGGTCCTGTGTGATGTCATTCCCATGGATGTCTGTCATGTATTATTGGGTAGACCATGGAAGTATGATCGGAATGTGGTTCATGATGGGAGAATGAGCACATACACTTTGGAGAAGGATGGGAGGTCACATACATTATTTCCAATAAAGGATAAAGAAGTGAAGACGGAAGTAAATGGTACCATACTTCTCATGAGTGGGAAGGAACTTCTCACAGAGATGGAGAAGAAAGAAGATCCACAATTCTTTGTGGTCAGGAAACCAAGAATTGTCCTGACTAGCACAAGAGTGGATGACTTGCCAGAAGAGATTTAGGAACTACTGGGAGAGTTCACTGACATCATCATGGATGAACTACCTCGTTCATTGCCACTGATGAGGAGTGTGAGTCACCACATAGACCTCATACCTGGAGCAAGTTTGTCGAATAAAGTAGCATATAGGTTGACGCCGCAAGAGAATGAGGAAGTCAAAAAGCAGGTACAGGATCTGCTGGACAAAGGACTGGTCAGAGAGAGTTTGAGTCTGTGTGTTGTTCTGACAGTACTAAGTCCAAATAAAGATGGAGGCTGGAGGATGTGTACAGACTCCAGAGTGATAAATAAAATCACCATCAGGTACAGATTTCCACTGCCGAGAATGGATGATCTGATGGATTGCCTAAGTGGGGAAAATTATTTTTCAAAAATTGATTTGAAGAGCGGATATCGCCAGATTCGCATGAGAGAGGGAGATGAATGGAAAACAACATTCAAGACAAGAGAAGGTTTGTACGAATGGCTGGTCATGTCGTTTGGCTTGACGAACGCACTGAGTACATTTATGAGATTGATGAATGAAGTCCTGAGGGAATTCATCGGGAAGTTTGTAGTCGTATATCTGGATGATATATTGATCTACAGTAAGACCAAGGATGAGAATTTAAGGAATTTGGCTATTGTGATGAGAAGACTGTAGCAGGAGAAGCTATTGGTCAACATGAAGAAGTGTTCCTTCATGAAGACAGAGCTCATTTATTTGGGTTTTGTTATTTCAGCGAATGAGTTGAAGATGGATCCAGAAAAGGTGGAAGTGATTAAGAATTGGCCATCACCGAGAAATGTTTTTGAGGTAAGGAGTTTCCATGGTTTGGCTAGTTTCTACAGAAAGTTCATCAGGAATTTCAGGGGGATTAGCGCAGCAATGATGGACACGGTGAAGAAATGGCATAAAAATTTTCATTGGACAGTAGAGGCTGAGAAAAGCTTCAACCTGTTGAACCAGTAGATAACAGAGCAACCAGTGTTGGTGTTGCCGGACTTCAAGAAAACCTTCCAGGTGAAATGTGATGCAAGCGGATATGCCGTAGGAGGGGTCTTGAGTCAGGATGACAGACCTGTTGCATATTTCAATGAGAAGCTAGATGAAGCAAAGATGAAATACTCCACATATGATAAAGAGTTTTATGCCATCATACAGGCATTAAAGAAGTGGAGGCATTACTTGATACCCAAGGAATTCATTTTGTACAACGATAATCATGCATTGCAGTTTGTAAGTCAGCAAGATAAGTTGAACCAAAAGCATGCAAAATGGGTAGAGTACATGCAGAATTTCACGTTTGTGATCAAACACATTTCAGGAACTGCTAACAAAGTGGCTAATGCTTTGAGCAGGAAATGTTTGTTGCTGCATGAATTCAGAGTCAAGACGTTGGGATTTGAGAATTTGAAGGACATGTATGCAGGTGATGCAGACATCAGAGAATCATATGAGGCAGCTGAGAATCCAGTGCTCAGGGATCGGAGGCCATGGATAGATTTCATGATCCATGAAGGATTGTTGTTCCGACGCAATCAACTGTGCATTCCAGATTGCTCCATGAGGGAGAACTTGTTGAAAGAGAAGCAAAGTGATGGATTAGCAAGTCACTTTAAACATGAAAAAACATTCGCAAAGTTGAGCGAATCATACTATTGGTCGGGCATGCGAGCAGATGTAAAGAGGTTTGTTGACAGGTGTATAATTTGTCAGCATTCCAAAGGCTGAAAACAAAACACGGGTTTTTATTATCCATTGCCCATACCCGAGAGGCCATGGGAGGCAATCAGCATGGATTTTGTATTGGGTTTGTCGAGGAAACAAAGAGGGGTTGATTCCATCTTCGTGGTGGTGGACAGGTTTTCTAAAATGGCACATTTCATACCATGTTAGAAGACCAGCGATGCGACGCACATCGCAAACTTGTTTTTCAAATAAATCGTCATATTGCATGGATTGCCGAGAAGCATAGTCTCGGACAGGGATACAAAGTTCATAGGTCATTTTTGGAGGACGCTATGGAAGAAGCTGGGGACTAATTTGGATTTTAGTTCAGCTTATCATCCACAGACGGATGGGCAGACGAAGGTAGTGAACAGAAGTCTGTGGGATCTATTGAGAAGCTTGGTGACAGAGCACCACAACAGTTGGGACCAGATATTACCACAGGCAGAGTTTGCGTACAACGATTCAGTGAATCAGAGTACAGGAAAAATCCCATTCCATATTTTGTATGGGATACAGCCAAGGGGATTTTCTGAACTCAGGGAGTCCGAACAGGATACGACTAGCACTGCTAGCGCTGAAGAGTTCGCTGAAGCGATGCAGGAACTTCACTCGAAGGTGAAGCAGTGACTGCAAAAGTCAAATCAGGAGTATAAGTGCAGAGCAGATCAACGGAAGAGACAACTTCAGTTTGAAGTTGGTGATATGTTCCTATCACACTTAAGGAAGGAAAGGTTACCAAGGGGAACATATAACAAACTCAAAATGAAAAAGATGGGGCCATGTAGAGTCCTGAGGAAATTTGGAGAAAATGCTTACGAGCTTGAGTTGTTGGATAGCATTGGGATATCTCTGATATTCAATATTTCAGATTTATACCCATACAAGGCTGAAGAAGCAGAGACTTGAACTAAGGAATCAATGATCTAGTGGCAGAAGCAGTTACCAGTAGTAGAAAAGCCGCAGATGGAATACATACTAGACAAGCGAGTGGGAAAGAAGACCAGGCGCAAGCAGTATTTTGAGTACCTGGTGAAATGGAAGAATCATCTAGTGGAGGATGCCAGCTGGGAAATAGAAGTAGTGATACAGAGGCATGGGCAGAACGTGTAAGAGATCATGGACAGGATCCCATGAAATCTTTCAAGCCGAGGAGTATGATGCAGGAGCATCGCTCACTCAGCAAGCGAGCCAACGCGTGGAGTAGAAAGGACAGCTGGACATCGCCTACAAATTTTGGGAATGCTTTGGGAATTTTTGCGCTGTTCTTTTAATGAATTCACTCATGAAGAAGTGCACTTGTATTGTAAAAGGGACCTTGAGCCTTTAAGCCTTCGTCCTTAGCAGATAGGAAGGCATTTAATAGATTTAATGTTGTTAGATAGGAATTTAATTGTAGATTTGATAGTTGTAGAAATCGAGAGGGAAAACGGATATAGACACCCTCCTTTGTACATTGTAACATATTGAGAACATGAGCAAGAGAAGAGAAAGGAAAGAACTTGTGGAGGACACCCATGTACAGATTGAATTAATAGAAGAGAGCTTTTGATTCAATTTCATGTCTGGTGTTGTTTCTCTGAGTATGTTGCTTATGTGCTCATGAATGTTTGTTTTCCCTATATACATTTTCTTTTGAATATGTTGTGCATGAGATTTCAGGGTTTCAACTAAATTTTGAGAGAAGAGAATAAGTTTCATTTGTTTCTCTGTCTGAGCCAGGAGATTCTTGCATAGAGTGCAGTGGAATTCATCTGCATAGAGTGCGTCGATGAGGCTAGACAATTAAACTCTTATCCTCATCTGCCCAGAAGTTGAGTTGGGTTACTAGAGCTGTGCAGGAGAAGTGCAGGCTGAATTCGAAGTCTCAGCAGCTAATCTGAGCGAAGGAAGGTGTAGACTGCTATTGCAAGAAGTGCACAGAGTCTGGAAGAATTCAACACTTTGAGAGATGTTGGAAGATGAGCACAGAGAGCATGCGAAAAGTCCCTGAGGGAGTCAGAGTTGAAAAAGCTCAGGAGGGATAGTTCCTTTGTGCATACTGTGGGAACAGAACCAAGTGAGATTTGAACTAGGTGAAGCTGTGGAACAAAAGAAATCTCCAAGAAGGAGGATTGAAGGCTAGGGTTCAGAGAGGAAATCCACGAAATCCCGCTGACCGTCAGATCTGAGAGAAGTGGCGTGGGATTTTACCTGTAGGCGCAAGAATATACAAGAACCATCGACATTTGGTGTATCGGGTTTCCCGGAGGCAAGAGTTTCATACTAGTCGAAATCGCAATTGGCGATTTCCCGATATAATCAGAGCCATTGAACGCCAGGGAACATGTGGCACAAGATCCGGAGAAGTCAGGGTTCGGCGTTCGGGGTTCCTTGGCGCAAGGAATTGTGACCTTTATAATCGTGATCATGCGATCCCTGATATAATGGAGGGAGAGGTGACGTGACAAGAAATAGTGCACGTGCCATCGGAGTTTGGGGTTCGAAGATTTGTGGTGCATGTGACCTGCGGCCACACAGGTGTCGATTTCCCGATAGGGAGATTCCCAACAAACAAAGTGTTGACTCTTTGACCCATCAGGTTTCAGAGTTTTGGTTGACATGAGAACCGGGCTCGTGAGTTTCACGATATCGCGAAGCCCGATTCCCCGATAAAGGAATGGGAGATCAGTAGGAGAATCCTGTGGGAATAGAGAAGTCCCAATATGGGATCTGAAGAGCATTGCAACTCTTCGGGCCTGAGACGAAGAAGGTCCTGGTGAGAGAGGAGTGCCTAACGAGGGACACATATGTGCCACCATTCCATAATAGCCTCAACCTTGGTTGGATCCATGACGATACCTTCGCCGGAGATGACGTGCCCTAAGTAGTGAATCCTTGATTGATAAAAAGAGCATTTGGAAAACTTCCCATATAATTTGTGTTCTTGTAAACATTGTAGTACCAAGCGCAAGTGCTCTTCATGCTCCTCCGTCATCCGAGAGTAGATCAAAATATCATCAATGAATACTTGGACGAACTTGTCCAAGTACTCGCGGAACACTCCATTCATCAAACTCATGAATACTCCTAGGGCGTTTGTCATTCCAAAAGGAAAAATGGTAAACTCGTAATGTCCAAATCTCATCTTAAAGGTGGTGTTAGGGATGTCATCCTCCTTGATTTGTAGTTGGTAATACCCAGATCACAAATCAATCTTGGAGAACACCGTCAAACCCTTCATTTGATCGAACATATCATCAATTCTTGGTAAGAGATACTGATTCTTGATCGTAGCCTTGTTCAGTTGATGGTAGTCAATGCAAAGCCTCCATGATCCATCCTTCTTTCGTATGAAAATAAATGGTGGACCACACGGTGACACACTAGGACGTATCAGTCCCAAGTCCAACAACTCCTTCAGTTCCATTTTCAACTCTTGCAACTCCAGGGTCGACATCCGATAAGGCGTTCTTGCTATCTGTTCGGTTCCTAGTTTCAGGTCTATGGTAAATTCCAGTTCCCTTTCCGGCAGCATCCCAGGCAACTCCTCTGGAAATACATCCACAAACTCCTTCACCACCGGAAGGTGTTCTAGACCTTCCACTACTCCCTTCTCATTTAGCGCGAGGATCGCATAAAGTTTGCACCCCTTGCGCATACTCTTCCATAACTGTAAGGAAGAGATGAACCACAGGGAAACTCCCTGGTTCCTTCCTACAATCACACGTCTCTGTCCTTTGTCATCAACCAAGCTCAATCATTTCGTCTTACAGTTGAGTATCGCCTCATGCGTTGCCAACCAATCCATACCAATCACGACGTCATAAGACCCTAATATCGTGACGTACAAGTTGACCCTTGTGACAAACTCTCCCAGGTTAAGGGCACAACCCGTAACCTTTCCTCCAACCTTCTGTTTGGTTCCAGAATCCATCTCTACGAAGCTAAACTCATCCTGTTCGAATGCCTTTACCTTAATCCTTTTTAGCGCTGCACCAGAAATGAAACTCTTAGTAGCACCTGGGTCTATCAAAATACTAAGGGTCTGGTCATCGACAATACCTGTCATCTCGAGCACAGTCGACTGGTTCTCTGCCTGGTGGTTATTCACCACTGCGTGAATTCGATGGCCCTTGCCCATATCTCCCACTGTAGTGGGTCCGGCTGATCCGGACGCTCTGGTCCTCTCCACAGGATAGTCGCACTGGTAGTGTGTCTCCCCACACGTCCAACACCCCTTCTTCGACCCAGTAGTCCTGGTACCCGAAGTAGAAGATGACTGCCCACTGGCCTGAAACCCTGGTTTGTGTTGCTAAATAGGCCTAAACTGCTGCGGTTGCGGGCAATGTTGTTTCTAGTGTTGTGGTCCTTGATAAGGTGTCCTCTGCTGAGGCGGTGGTCGTCGAGGTGTAGTGAACGTGGATCCCCTCTGGAAACCACGATATCCTGGCTTATGTCTCACTGGTGTTTGACACTGCGATGTGCCAGAGGAACCCTACCCTGCTGGTCTCGATGGAGTCCTGGTCGAACCCCCGCTGATAAGCTCCTCCTTTACTATGAGGGCCTTTTGGAAAATGTCGTGCAAGGTTTGAGGCATCAATATTCTGACCTTTGCATGCAGGCTGCCATTAAGGCCAAACACGAACCTGTTGACCTTGAGCTTCTTTGTGTTAAGGTGCGAAGCATACCGGAGCAGCTCCATAAAACGTGCCTCGTACTCAGACACCGTACGACCTCCCTGTCGTAATGCATTGAACTCATTGAGCTGATGCTCAATGAATTCCTCAGAAAGATACCTCTCTTGGAATCGTTCCTCGAACAATTCCCATGACACATCTTCAACGGCCATGTTTAGCTGCGGCAGGAGCGTCTTCCACCATAGAAGAGCGCTCCCCTTCAGTTGAAAGACCGCCATGCAAACCTTCATGTTGGAGGTATAATCATGAATTGCGAAGCACATCGCCATATTCTCCAACCATGCCTCGGCGGCAATGCCATCTGGGGCACCAAAGAACTCAGGAAATTTTACCTTCTCGAGTTCCCGATGAATGCTACCTGTAACGGCCGGTGCGCACGGCGGAACCTCAGGGGGTGCTGGAGCCCTAGCCTCATCTCTATCCAAATGGGTGATCAGAGCCTCAGACATGCGCTGAAAGGATCTCATCATCCCAATAACATCACCAACTACTATCTTCTCCTGTCTGAGCACCTGCTCGCCTCCTTGGGGGTTAGACCCCTCAGGCGTGGATGCTTCTGGAGGCGTCTCGCCTCCTCACCTAGCACCTCGTCGTCTGCCTCCGCGGCATCCTCTAACCATGATTATCTGCACGCACACAATCAACTCGATAAGAAACAATATAATAAAACCAACTCATGTCTACGAAAGTCGTAGCGAACCCCAAGTCGCGGGTCGAACCTGCTCTGATACCATATGTAACAGACTCCTTGTTACGACAACAACTCTGAGAACAGGTGCAAATTTTTTTTTTTGTTTAAGGTGTGTGCACGCGTGTATAAGTAACAACACACTTGACTCTACATCGCCACTCGACAACCAATAAGATGCAACCACGAGGTTCAGCACAAGAAGACTAAAGGCACACAACGAGTAACTGCAACAACCTACGACCATAGGCATAAGGTGCACAACACAAACATTGAGACATACTAGGGGTGCACAGTAAGAACACAAAGGGAAGAATCCATGGTGTTAGGGTTACTATTCTGCATAGGAAAGCAGGATGTTTAGTCTTATGTCTTCTCAAAGGAAGATTAGACAGGCTCTTGGCTGACTGCTCAGGAAGAAACTAGTAACCCGACCTAGAACAAGACGCAAGCAAGACGAACACAACAAGACAACCCCGACATATCACAATGACTACAAGTAATAAACGCCCCTCGACATAAGATGTACAACTAGCAGCTGTAAGCAGAAATTGACACCAGGTGTTAAGTACAGTACAGTCACAAATGGAAGAATCCAACAGTAGAGTTTACTATTTTTGCACCGAAAAGCAGGGCTTTTAGTCTTATGTCTTCTCGAAGTAATATTAGACAGACTCCTGGCCGACTGCTCAAGCAGAAACTAGTGATCTCTATCAGGTGTGTCGCAAGAGTGGAAGCCCTACCTTTAAAGGGCCTGAGACTCTTGATACAGCACTGGATTCCTTACACAGAAAAATCACACACACAGTCATGTCTCCTAAGGCTACCTGGGGGATGTCTACATCCCACCCGACAACAGTCCCAATGCCCGGAGGGTTTATCAACCAAGTACAACTTTGTCTACAAGAACCAACACCCTCATTACAGACTCAAAAATCCTATTGTACTCAATCGAGATTATTATACCGTAAAAATTTATTACTAACAGTAAAGTTACAATAACACGGCCATGGAATATTAAATACCTTCCATTTATATCACCTATCTGGACCATGATTCTCTAATTACAATACCTCTTATATGCTACAACCCCAAAATTTCAGTGACCTTACAAGGTAAAAACATTTCAATAAACATGAGGAGCTCTCAATTCGATGTCATCTATGATCATAGGTTCCAATAATAATGCAATAACATCATATTTCCAAGTAACATCATATTTGAAATTAACAATATAACAACATACCTAGAAATAACATTCTATTTATAAGTAACATCATAGTTGAAAATTACAAATAACATCATATTTCGAACTGGCAATATATAATGATACAATCTCTAAAATGACAAGGGACAAGATTTGAAAATGACATATAACAATATTTACTGACAATACTTATAAATATCCATAATTAAAAATGTCAATATGTAGAATTAACATCAATTACATATTCCAAGTAACCTCATATTATAATTAAGGTCAATTAAAAATATCAATGTGGCATCCCGGTTATATGTTGTTCATGTATAAATATGACCATATTTAAAAAGGCATAATTAAAGATATCCATTTAAAACGACAATAAAATAAATAGCGATATATTTTTCCATGCCAAAATTCTAAAGCAAAACTCATGATCAATATATACCATTCATCATCACAATTATATATAATCTCATAATTCAAAATAGCCTCATGACATCATATTTGGAACTGACATTATGTAACAACAACAATATTAAATGAACCATAATATTGAAATGATAATATTGAAACCAGAATATTAAAACTGCACCATTACAACCATTTTATTAAACAATGATATTAAAACCCTAGTATTAAAACGAAATAATAAAACCAGAGTATTACGGCAACAATACTAACCATAATACTAAACGATAATGTTAAACCATGATATTAACAAGAATATTAAAACCAGATCACAGAACGATAATAGAGCCATAATATTTAAAACCATGCTCCATTTATGAAAGAACCATACACGGTCTAGGCAAAACACAGTTTGTTAACTGAGAAAAAAAAAGGGAGATTGCAGCCTTCAAGCATAATGCACAGGTGTCGGGTTCGCTAGTTAAAATGCAGGAATGTCCTACGTGGAAGGCGCCTGGTCAGAGAACGGAGACATAGAGGTAAAGTAAATAAAAATAAAGGAAACATTGCAGTCCAACCAAAGGCGACCTTACCCTTCTGTGTCATATTAATCAAAATAAGCAGTAAGAATTTAAACACGTGGATTCAAGACAGACCGCTCACGCAATAACCAAAAGGGACAGATTACCGAATGTGACCGGAATCTTCAGGATTTAGGAAGGGTGACAGCGTTTTACAGTCTACAGCCCAATTCATCCCTCCTATCAGTGCCAAATGAAAATGGCTCTCGGCAGTAAGCACGCCCAAGAAAAAAAAATAAAGACAAATAGGTGACTTGGTCAATCGACAACACCAAGCATCAAGTTTCAAGCTTGAGCTACAAAGAAACACTCCCATTGACAACATATCGGCACCAAGAACCAAGCGCTGAAGGGATCCCATTATAGCCACAGGGGTCTAGACGCCCCAAGCACAATAGAACGCCCACCGAGACCAAAAAGAGGCGCACTGTAAATAAAAAAAAACTGAGCTGTAATGGAATCAACACGCCTTAAATAAGGATGCACGGTAAATAAGATTCCCCCTAGATTAGCAACCTTCTGTCATACCTAGATGCCCATAGGGAATAAAGAGAAACCCCCACAGTCAATGAATTCGCCCCAGAGGAATAAAAATGCCCCCCCAAGAAAGATTTTGCCCACAAGGTAAAATAAAAATGAAATATCCATACCCAAACAATTACCAGAAACCCTACGACTGTACCAAATAGAAAAAAATGAACAACCATAAACCCAAAACAATTTGCCAGGAACCCTAAAACTGTATGAGAAATAAAAATGAAATAACCCAATGCAGATTACAGGGACAACTTTGAAAGAAATTTTCAGAACTGATTGCTAACGCTGATCTTCAGAAATTACCCCTATTTTTTTTTTGCAGAGTTTAAGGAAAGAGGAAATGGCGTTTTACTACAGTACCATCATAATCTCAGCAGTAAATCACTAAGCATTCTACTCTACTAAAACATGAGCATACTGTTGCCTTGTTGCTTGCCGCAATGAACTCTTGTGCTCCTCGTTGCTCCATTTCCTTGTAGCTTGCCAACCATAGAGACTGCACCGGTACCTCCCAGCCAAACACTAGGGGTACTCTGCTTCCCACTCAGCTCCCCGAGCCGCAAAGTTGCCACACACAATCCAGACAGTAACCTAGCTTCCCAGCTCGCCTCCAAGGCTGAGCTACCACTCTATCACAGCTGAGAAAGTCCTCAACTCCCCCCAAGCAATCCGTCCAGTTGCAATTTTGACAGCACAACAATACCTCATAGCAGATCCCCCTTCTTTTCCCCCATCCCTTTCTTTTATCCTCTTTTCTCCCTCATCCCATTAGGTTTCTTTTTCAAAAACCCTAAATCCCCTTTCTTTTAAGTTTTCCCCCCTTTTATTTTTTATTTTTTTTTGTTTTTATGAAAACTCAAAGAGGTAAATGCGCTAAGCCTCTTTTCATTATGTTATTTATTTATTTTTTTTCATTCAAATACATACATATACATACATACATACATACATACATACATATATATATATATATATTAAACTCCCATTAGTTAACTAATTGATTTCTTCTTTTCAAATTTACAACTCCCCCTAATTGAATTAATTTATTAAATCTCTTTATTTTACCCTACACACTTTATTAAGACTCACCTTAGCTTAAGTGGGTTTTTTTTTTTTTTTCTTTTGTTTAAATTTTATTATTAGCACCTGTATCGTTAATGCTAGCTAGTAGGAAATGAAATTCTAAAGTTATTTGAATGGTAGAGCTATTGTGAGCTAAAATATAATGGCATTGTTATTAGGAGATGGTTAAGTCTTGATTATTGTGTTAGGGTGAAGTAGTAGTACCTTCACTAAAAAGGTAAATTATCAAGCTTATTACTGGGAAAGAGGAAAGGCCTTATGTATGCAATTAAAGATGGAATTAATTTATGAATTCAATTAATAGAGGCATTGTTTTATGTATTTAATTAAGGAAGGAAACTCCTTGGATTTGGTGGAGGTTGCAAATCATAGGGGGAAAGAATATTTAATGTATAGTCTGGAATTATGATTTTTTTTTTTTTGACAAAGGGCTCAACTTCTGAACTGGCGACGCCTAGTTAGGGGAAATGTTTAAGGATTTATTCAGGTGTTGATGACTTAGGGCTATTTAGGCCGACTCCTTCATCCACATTATTGCGACGTGTCCTTCAGGATGCACCACGTGCTCCAAGGGTGCCACTCGCCAACTGAGTTTCTTTTGTGCGACGTGCCCTTCAGGATGCACCACATGCTCCAAGGGTGCCACTCGCCAACTGGACT
>JZKD02S1811364.1:337608-351099 GCA_000966675.3 Picea glauca
GGTAGACCTCTATAACCCCTGGAGTCAACACTCCACCAGGTGAACTTGTGGGAGACTAAGGGTTCTAAGGAATAAGGCCCCCACCTTATTGCGTGCCCCTTAGAATCATCGCGAGCAACTGTTGCAGTCTGCCCTCACGACATCATGGATCCTCTCGAACTAGGTAATCGTTAACCTATAGTTCAAGCCACAACGGGAGTGCTAGTAGGCGGTGGCAGGGATGTTGTCCACCCCTCTGCCTCAACCTCTCTGCAAATCGTGTGTGGCCCCTTTACTCCATATGTGAGTCTGGTCGGCAAGCTATCGTCAGCCTGCATCATCAACAATCATGTCAGAAATGTCAACATCAAATCATCAAATCAAATGAAACATCATAGTAAACATATCAACCCAAAAGCACACTCCCTGACTCAGTCCGGAGTCCAAGGGGGTTCTACCGATGACTCTGCATCCTCAAGGTCAAAAACCCTGCACACTCAATAAAACTGAGTCAATAGCACCTGCCTACATCAAATAGTAACACATCATGTCATTTGTCAATCGCATCATAATCAAATATAAATGGTATAACATCATAAAAGTCCAGATCACTTGTGAGCAAGTGTCCTCAAATAATAAGTTTTCTCAGTGTGCCAGAGCGGGATGTTACATCAAGACCCAACCTTGGTACTCCAAACTTGTGAATAGTGCCCATATGCCACCCAAATGATAAGGACCCCTTAGAGAGGTTGTACGTAGTGGTTCACTACCTTGTTTATGCTCAACAAGATTGAGAATATTTATTTTGGTCCTAAGGCTCTTGTTTTCCTCCTAGGCCATGGTGGGGCTCCTGAAAGCCATTCTTATTATGAAAAACATATTAACGATTTCCATATTCCTAGTGGGGGACTTGTTCATAGCCATTGAGCATAAGCAAGCCTTTTTTGCATCCTAAACTCCTTGATTTTCTCCCTTGTCTATGGTACACTCCAAAACTCCCATATGTGTTGTGGAAAAACTCATAATGGCATCCCTATCACACATAGAGGCTAAATATCCATCACAAATTATGTATGTGGTTATTTGAATTATAGTTACTGGTCCATTGGGCTTGAGAATATTATTTTTTGACATAAAGTCCTTATTTTCCTCCACTTGTAGTGGTATAGGTGTAGGATTTAAATATTTATAGTATTGAAAAAAACACAAGATTTCCTTATAAAATATAAAGAAAACAATAACATTCATGCATTTTACTCATAGATTTACCCTAGAAAACCTTAAATGTGAAAAACAACAAATGTTTAGAACCACACCTCTAAGTATCATTGTATTAACTTCAACATTTACAATACAATACATATGATTCTACGACATCCAAAGATTCCTAATCAATTGTATTGGATTAGAATAGGACCTTATTTCCTTCACCAAAATAAAAAAAAGTGAGTGCCAAAACCACCCAAAACTGACACAAAACAACCCAAATGTAAAATCCCTCTGTACTGAGCACATGTTATCAACTTATTCTTTGAGGACGCTTGCATGCAAGTGATCCGGTTACAATACAATGTTATTTGTTTCGACTATGGATTTTACATGATGATGTGATGGGTTGTGATTTATTGTTACTTGATATATGTATTGACAGATGTTATTGATGAGTTTACTTGAGTGTGCATGACACATGACATATTATAGATGTTGAGGGAATCAATGGGCCTCCTTGGACTCTAGATTGAGTTAGGGAGTGGATTGTATTGGTTTGAGTATTTCATTTATGCATATGTGACATATGATTGATGTAGTATGATTTTGTATATGGATAACTAAAAAAAATTCTTCAATGGATGCAGGATGAAAAATGCTTGCTAATATGACTCAGATAAGGAGTAAAGGGACCATGCACAAAAAAAGAGACATTGAGGGAGACTTGTGGCAGAGTCCCTGTCACAGCCTACTAGCACTCCCATTGTGGCTAAAATTTTAGGTTGGCAATTACCTAGTTCGAGAGGTCCACAATATCATGAGGGAAGACTGAGACAGTCACTCACGAATATTTATAAGGGGTGTGAAATAATGCAGATTCCTTATTCCTTAGAAGCCCTTAGTTTCTCACAAGGCCAACCAAGTGGAGTGTTGACTCCAAGGGTTAGACAAACTACCAAATCTATTCAAAAGGTGAGTGGTACCCTTGGAGCACGAGAGTTCATCTTGAAGGGCACATCGCGTAAATTAAAAAATTGAGCCAATGAATCTAGGTGGCCTAGAAAACAATGAATTGACTTGACATTATCGGATTTAAAATAATGGATTGATGAGTAATTTTATTAATTATAAATCCCCATAAAATTCTAAGCCTATTCTAAGACATGACCTAAGTTTAAGTTTAGTCATGGGACTAAAATAAAATGTTAAATAAAACAAAATATTAGAGATAAATCAGTCTAAAGAAAAAGTGAGATAAAACTAAAAATTTAATATAATGCACATGTGTGCAAGAAAACACTTAAATAGAATTTTAAAATAAAAAGGGAATAAAGCATGAGAGAATAGGATACATATAGAATGGTATCTAGAGTCTAGCTACCACTAGTCTAACTAGAAGAAGACTCCTATTTTAACTCTAACTAAGATCTAGTAAGGAGTCAGTCATTAAATGAGAATCTGGAAATAAAGAGACAACTAGTAGCGATTTAAGGAGCACATTTGGGAAATGCGAGGGAAATTGACTTTTACTAAAAATAAAATTTTAATTACTTGTGAAACTTGAGGAGAGTGTGCCAAGTGTGAGGGTGAATAATCCTAAATTATTTAAATTAAAAAGTTAATTGATTGTGAATGTGGACATGTGTTAGTGAGGAAAATTCTAGAAAAGAAATGGTTGATATGGGAAATGGATGACACTGGTTATTGATAAAGTTATGCTGCCAAATTATTTTTGACTGGTTCTACTTGTGAGAGTGAGGATACCAAGATTGATCTAGAGTGGTGGCTCTACCTTGCGAGTCAAGCTTGGATCTAGAGTATTTCTAGTTTTGTGTTTTCCTGGCCCATTTGCGGCTCGGGGGGATAAGGGGGAAGAAGAGTACCCATAGCATTGGCTGGGAGGTACCAGTGAAGTCTCAACGATTAGCAAGTAGGAGAAAGGGGGGTAGTGCCTTTTTCTGAAGGATGTCCTCAATCATTCACACTCATTGGTCATGGTATTTTATTGCTATATATTATTTGTAACATAAACTATTTTTTGTATTTTGGTTGCTTGTAATGAAGTCGATTTTATTTGTGGTGTGTTTTATTTTCCTGCATATATTGATCACATTGTACAAAAATGGAAGTGTTATGATGTTATAATTTAATCATCTCTTGATGCAGTACACTATGAAATGAAAATTTATTTTTGATTGTTATTAAGATTTAATCATAGCTCATGAATCTATAGTTTGTATGTATGCCTTCAAGAATATTGCATGTCTGGAAATAATTATGTTTATATCATTTTACAAGAATGAATTCCATTGTTCATCAACACATCTTTATTTGTTTTATGAACTTTAGAGAGTTGAAGTTCGTTGTCAGATTTAGATGGAAGAAACAATATCTTAATCTCTTGTGAATGCTTCCAAAAATTATATATAACCCATAATTGAATTTTTATTTCATTTTCAAATTAAATTACAGTCCAGAAATTCGAGGTCCATTTGTTGTTTCCATTTAAAATTTTAAACCCTGTTTGTAGAAACCCTTTAGTCACAATATATGTGTGTATTTATTGAATGCAAGTAAGATTCTATCTCAATCGTGACTGTGATGTGATTGTTCTTAATCCTAGACTGATATTGGGAATTAATTTTATTTTTCCTCTTAATGAAATAATCTATATATATTATAACTGGGTTGATTGCTCGATTTTCTTCTGATTTTATATGCCCAATTTTTATGCTTTTGCAATACCTCAATCCTACTATTAATTCTTTGAAGGATTAAAATGCATGAAAATATATAAACGGAAATTTTTAGTTATTTAAAACAATTGATCATCATGCAATCCGGGGAGACATCCCTATTTCTTCAATTAAATTATTACAATGAGTTTCTAGTTCCCCTTAGAAGCTATCATTTTAATTTCTACCCAGGATTTTTTATTTTCCTTTTTGTTGCTTCCTTAATTGTAAATCTGGGAAATTCATTTATGGTGTTAGGATTTAAATCAAGAATGAAATTGGGGGCTATAATGATATCTTGACCTACTAGGTGTCTTTGCAAGTATTTACTGACCCTTCATTAAAGTTTAACTGCTTTCATAATCGATTCGTTGCCTGAAATTTTATATTCAAATTTATCAAAAAAAAATTATTTCAAGGTTCGGATCAAGGGCCAGATCAAGTGAGGGATTAAGTTCTGTATTAAAAATGTGTCTCTTGAAATTATAGTATTATTTAACCTATTCGTGTATGGTTTTACCATTTCCATTTAATTGCTTTTGTACTAATTTTCCACATTTTAAAATAGTGGTAACATTCATAGAGTTAACACCAAGAAGGGTGAGTTGAATTTTGTTTGATTGGATGGATGTATACACATTCACTCACATATTACCTATCACTACCACTTCTTGATAAACCCTACATCAAATTATTGCCCCTTCCTCTAAGGTATACTATTAATAAAAATCATTTTTGTTGCACTTAAAATTAATTTAAATTATCATAAACTAAGTGTCAGATGGAGGACCATATTAAGTGTTGAATGGAGTATCGGATTAAGATCTGGATGGAGAAATGAATTAAGCCTCTAACGAAAGGCCAAATTAAGTGCCAAATGCAGGGCCATATTGAGATCTGGAAAAATTTCAGATTTTTCTGCACATCGAATCAGGGGTTGGGATAGATTTTGGAACTCCTTCTTGTTCCTTACTATGGATATGTGATTTAGATTTTGAACATTATTTATTTACGGTCAATTAATATTTGTCTTCCTAAACTTTTAAATAGATTATAAGCTATCATGTGAGTGCTTTATTTATGGTTTACTAAGAATTGGTTATCTTAATTCTTAAATGGATACATAGGGAAGTTGCTTTCTATCAGTTACTTATTATGGTTGGTCTTCCCTTAATGCCTTAAATGAATTTTTAATATAGCAATTGCATTCTTATATATGATTAAAATAATATTTCATCCTCCTTAATACCTTGAATGGAATTGTAAGTTGACACTGGATTCTTATATTATTGTTGGGTCTTCCCTTAGTTATTTTAAATGGGTTTATAAGTCAACATCGAGTTATTTATTTTTATTGTTCAAATAAAACTTGATCTTCTTTAATTATCCATATATATGCATATAAAAGATATCATATAATTTATCTTATCTAATTCTTAATTATGGGTTCAAACTTCTTATAGTTTCTTGCAATGGAAATGTAAGGTAGTCTTGGAATCTTTACGTATTTCTTGTTATGATTGAATCTCTTAGTTCTTTAAAAAGGATATGCAAGCAATATACTTATTATTAATTGCTATTTATGATTGATGTTTATTATTTTTATAAATTAGATGCATAATGCAAGGTAGCATCTAAATTTAATGTAGTGTTTAAGAAGATTGATCTTCTTGTGGTTTATTGCAAATGACTATAAAAATGTATCCTTATATTCCTAATATATATATATATATATATATATATATATATATATATATCCTTAGAATATATTCCTTAATATGAAGATGCATAGTTGAGCTACACAAGACTAATATTTTACTCATTCTCTTTGGGTTATTATTCTTTATGTAAAGGCCTCTTATTCATTTACACTCAATTTTTCCTAAAGATTGATTAAGTAGAGTATATTATTATTGCACTAAGATGAATTGATGGTTAAGTATGTTGATAATTCTAGTTTTGAATAGCGGTGTATGATTGAATTAATGGGAATTAGATAATTCCTTGGTCCTTAGAACAATTTCCATTCCTAAGAACTTAAGTGGTCAAAATCCATCAAATGAATACTAGACTTGAGCATTGCTTATGTGTATTGGAGGTCCTAACCATACAAGATAAGTTGGGTGGGTAGTTGCCTTATCTTTTCACATGACATATGTTGATTAAATAATAGTGATGTTTCTTTCGGTTGATTATGATGAGATTGATTTCGTGGTTGTTAATTTATGTTTTCACGCATGTCACTTGTACTAATGATTGTTTAAAAAAACAATTTACCTCTTTTGTAACCACTAATGTTTTATGCAACGGAGGGGACGTTTCACAAAAACTGGCACAAAAACCACCAAATATTTTTTGGGGGTGTTGTGACTCCCCTACTACACCAAACAGAATGTACATTGTGTAGGACTACTCATGCAAATAATATAACACATACCAAACATTCTACCACTTGATTTATTTTCATACAAGGGGCCTGAAGATTATATGATCAACAATTTAGGGTAGCAATTCGCATTGCTTCTCTACCCCAAGAGACTTTCTAAATACTTATAGATTTTTTCAAAGAATATAGAATATTATTTAAAGTGTCCACCTTCACCAGAATAACCCTCTTGTCTTCAACCATGTCTCTCACAAAGTGATACTAAACATCAATGTGCTTTGTATTAGACTGATAAGTTGGGTTCTTTGTTATAAATATTGCACTCTGATTGTCAGAGTCTAACTTTCATCTTGTTGTACAAACCCAATACCTGAACACAACCTATGTAACCATAGAAATTCCTTATTCACATGAATCATTGCCATGTATTCAACTTCTCTATTTGAGAGTGCCACTCTGGATTGTCTCTTTCCCATCCAACAATTTTCTTCAGCAAATAGGTTAAACACATAACTACTTGCAGATGTTTTGTAATCCATATCTCCATCCCATAATGAGTCAAAAAATTAATGTATGTAAAATAATTTGTATTTACTAGGTATTCCTTGAGAACAAATTCCATAATATGTAGTCCTACACAAATACATGAAAAACCTATTTACAATTGTCCAATACTCCTTCCCTATATTTTACATATATTTGCTCAAAATGCCCACTAAATGTGCAATGTATAGTCTAGTAAAAACCATTTCATATATCAAAATACCAACAACAATAGCATAAGGAACACAAGACATGTTCTCTTCCTCTTCTCGTGTCTTGGGGCATAGATATGTAGATCAATTTACACCTACAAGAATCATGACCTTGACTGGTTTACATTCATGTATATCAAACCTTTGAAATATTATCTCAAAATATATCCTCTGATTTAACCAGAGTTTCATGTTTTCTCAATTATATTTTAATTTCGATTTCCAAAATAAAATTTTCATCATCAAGATATTTCATATCAAATTTATAAAAAATATAAGTTTTTACCTCCTTGATGGTTTATTTGTTGTTTCCAATCAACAATATATCATCAACATATAGAACCACATAAATAAATTGATCAACTAATTTAAAAAAAAAAATAGTGATAAACTTTGCTCATTGTGAAACCAAGTCCCAATATATCAGTATCACTTTTGATATCACATTCTTGGAGACTTATTTAACCCATATAGGGACTTCTTCAACTTTAAAACTATATATTTCTTACCCTTCACTACAAAAACTTTATATATATTTCATGTATATTTCTTCTTCAAGATATCCATGTGGGAAGTTTGACTTTATTCCCATCTATTCTACTTCGAGATCAAAAGAAACAACAATAGAAACAAAAATCTATTAGAAGTCAATTTAGCAATAGGAGAAAAATGTCACCAAAACAAATTCTCTCTACCTCAGAATATCCCCTTGCTACTAGGAGATATTTATACTTCTACACGTTACCCTATGCATTCAAATTATTCTTAAACACCCATTTTCTACCGACAAGATTTCTTCCATCTCACAACTCAACTAGATACCAAACCTCTTTTTTATCCAATGCTTCCAGTTCCTCAACCATGGACTTCTTATGGATTTTACCATCTTCTCAATCCACATCCTCCTTATCATTCCTAGGATCATCATCAATAATAGGTAAATTAAAACTAGAGTGAAAATCAGGTGGAGTATACCTTTCTGGTTTCCTTATTTCCAAACCAATCTTCTCAACATTGGAGTATGAGGTTATTCTTCTCTTGATTCCTATTCTTTTGTTGATTCATATTCTTCAGCCTCCAACTCAAACTCTATATTCTTTGGTTCTTTTTCTTTTGGTGGGACTTCCTTTCTAGAAACATATTTAACCTCTCTAAAGACAAAATCTCAACTATAGACATCCTTCTTAGTTTCTAGGTTTCAAGTTTTATAACCTTTTAAATCATACTTCTAACTAATGAAGATACACCTTTCATTTTCATTATCCAACTTACATCTCAACTATAGACATCCTTCTTAGTTTATAGGTTTAAAATTTTATAACCTTTTAAACCATACTTCTAACTAATGAAGATACACCTTTCATTTTCATTATCCAAATTACTCCTATTTTTGTTTGGAACATGCACACAAGAATCAGAACAAAAAACTTTGAGATGTTCAAGAGAGGATTTATTACATAGCCATTCCTCATGTGGATATTTTTACACCAACGTAGATTAGGGTGATCTATTTACCTGATAACATGTAGTACCGACAACCTATTCCCAACATTCATATCTTAACTCAACACCACTAAGCATGCTCCGTGATTTTTCCATCAACATCATGCTCATCCTTTCTGCAACCCCATTTTGTTGAGGTGTTGTTGTGTCATCACCAAAAACTCCCCTTTTTTCTTGTATTCACTATAAATCAAAAATTTTATCCAAGGAAATAGGGACCCACCTTATGATTTTCAAGCCCTTTTTCATTTGAAGGGAACTTATCGATAGAAAGTTTGATTTTTTCTCTTTCTTATTCCATATAAATTGAACATATCAATCAAGTGTTAATACATATTCTATCGATGAAATAAGAGTATCCCTCACTTATATAGTGTATGGGATCTTATTTTCGTGACCGACACAACCAGTATCAACAATATCTTCAATTTTTTGTTTATGCTCACTTGGCTTCTTTTTGACAAATGTTTTTCCTTTTCAGTGCTCCATATTTCTTCCCCAATCAAAACATCACAACCAATATTTCTTCGGTCACCAATACATTGAGACTAGATCCCTTTCTGTACATCAACACATCGCTTCCCCATTGTTCCTCCTTCACAAACACTACGGGGCCTCATTAATGTTTGTCTTCTAATACTTCGACACTCCACCTCCCTTTGGTCACCAACATGACACATTCATTCCCCCATCGATCATTGATACATTGGGGGATGATTAGCAATCTGGTGTTGACACACTAGCACTTTATCTCCCTCTCGACACTGATACACCAACACCCTATCTTCCTTTGACCTTCGATATAGGGATATGACCCATATTTTGTCATGTGTAAAGTATCAATTCCATATCATTTTATCTCTCAATTGTCACACTCAAGGTTTATAATGAGGATATTTATCCCTGTTCTCCTCTCTTCCATTGCATTTTTACAGAGAAAATGGAAAGAAATTATTGCAAAGGAGCTCAAGTGCTCAACCACTGACCCTTTCCTTCTAAACATTCAATGCTCTACATAATCGATAAGTTTACCTAAAACTTATCGATGCTTCATATTTCAATGCTTTGTGGTTTCTTTCTTCATATATATAATATTTTTAGCCTAATGATATTAGCATGGGTCTCTCTCTCACCCATATCCTTTTCCCTGACTATCCCAAACTCCTTATACTTGCACACTTAACCAACTATGGTTTAGCCCCCTTTTCGTGATGAAGTTTCCCTTGGCCTTTGGGACTATGAAGTTGCTTCACCTTAACTTACTCTCATCCTATCCTAGTTCATTCACCACCATAGGTTGTTGGTCCATCCAAATAAATGATTGGGCATGGACTGCAACTCAATGTTTCCTTCTCACCTCAAAATTTAAGAACCCCAAGGTTTGTTTTTTCATTCCATGAAAATTTATATCTTGGTTCCCTTTGAAAGCCTTGATTTTATCCTAGGCGAGAGAAGTATTGTATTTATTTTAGTTTTTAAGTGAATGGAAAAGGAAAGGATCAATTTGAATTATATTCTTCCATTGATTGTTGCATCGATGAAGAAAGGAATTTTCTCACAAATGTAACCTTGGATCGATGGGAAGATAATTTTCTCTCCGATACAACTCTGTATTGATGAAGAAATATTATCATCACCGATATCCCCAAAAATCCTAAATAAGAACCCATATTTAAAGCCAATCTCTTTCTCTTCTCAATTATTGTCTGTGTAGAGTGAATAACCACTAGATGTATTGTTTTGTATTCATTGTTCGATACTAATGGTAAATATGAAATATGACTTATTTTTTGGGATACCACCATGATTTATTTTCACATATTCATCCATGAATCCTCTAAGAAAAGGATCACAAAGTGTAGACAAATATCTTATTGAAGAGGACTCCATGAACAAAGTCTCGGAAGAATACACAATTGACACCCCAGGACCTCTCTATGATGATACTAAAGGTGTATATGATAAAGATACCTAACTCAAATGGGGTGAATTATATCATATGTTCAACAATCAGAAAATCCCTTAGCTTCTTGAATATGATCCTAAGCTCAACACAAAAATAAACATCAGAAGGTCTAAATTATATAATTTTGCAGCGCATGCAACAATGTGTCTCTGTGTGGAAACCATTTCATGGATTGTAAATCATGCTAATATGTATACTAGGTACATAATGAACTCTTAAGTATACCCAATCACCTACTTTTAGGCTTCAATAGTTTATGTTTTATGTCATCTAGAGGAAGGAGAGAAGGCATTGGACAATAAGCTAGTGAAGAATTTCCCACAAAGCGCAAGAGAGCTCTTGAAGAGTTGGTACAAGCCCATAAAGTTGTTAAATACTAGGTTTTCTAAAGAATAACCCACAAATATGCTTAGGGTACCATATCAAGAAGTAGTGGTAATGATATGCATGCTTTATGGGGAACTTGATGCCCATAAATTCAAAACAACATGGATACCACTCTTTTACTCTTTCGTGGATACTGGTTCAACATTCAACTTGGAGTACGTATTATCCTTTTCCTTGGAGGAATCACTCACAACAAAAAATCACACTACTTTAGGGGAGTCTATGTGATTCCATATGACATCCCACCTCCTTAATGTGATGTGAATATACCACACTTATCCTCAGATCGGATGGGCATGGAAACCTAGTGATCCTCCCATTGACATATACTACAAAGTGTTATGAGAGCATAAATATCATTTTGAGTATCAAACTAAATGTGAAAATGTGTTAATCCTAGGGCATTACCTCATATTTGGCTTGCCAACACATTCCATGAATTATAAGTCATAGACCATCGTTAAAATGATAATATATTCATATCTCCTTGAATACGACACCTACATCAAGATATATGGGGCAACCTAAGCTCCACACTTGCTTCCAATGTTTTTGTCAGACAAACTAATGTTGCAGGATATTTCATAAGAAATGGTCATACACGGGGTAGATGCAATGTTATAAAAAGATGAAAATTCCATATGGCCTCTTGTCCCACTATAGGCTGGGTCATACTAATTTAAATATGTCAAGGAAGCATAAGCAGAAGTGAATACGCCAACATCTTTCCACTTCAGTGAAGAAATATTCTAGAGGCATGATCCTCTGTATGTCATTAGCACTCATTGTAGTAGCTGCAAATATATATGGGAGTAAAAAACTAACCCCTAGGAGGAATAAGAAATCCACCATCTAGCCATAACCTACCATGACGTAATTTTCAAAAGGAGAGGTAAACCACTAGGAAAAATAGAACATGAGAAATGAGATATAGAGGCTCAAAATAAAATCTAAGAAGAAGTAGTAGCAGTTGTAGTAGATGAAGAAGAAAATAAAAGGAAAGAAATACAAGTTGTTGAATCTAAAGAAAATAAGAGGAAGTTGAGAAACAACAACAAAAAGCAGTAGTATAAGAAGCAATAGAAGCCAAATCAGCTTCCAAACAACAAATCAAGAGAGAGAAACAATGGAAAGAGGAGAACAGTAGATCAAATAAAAGAAAAAAGAAGAAGCAACATGAGCTAAAGTAGAAGCGAAAATAGAAGTGGAAGTAGAAGTAGCTGAGATGGGATTGAGAGCATTAACACTATTGAATGACCAGAAGGTGGCCAATTTAAACATCTTTAGATTCGACAAAGAATATGATAAGATAATTTTGTAGAAAAATAGAAAGATACCAATGTCTACAAAGGATACTTTAACAGTAATGACCGATATTGATGTAATATAATATGCCAAATATGATCCTCTTTAAATCTCTTTAGTTGGTGTCGTTTTCACACTAGCTTGAGAGAAAAATCTAAAAGATTTTGTGCATGAAATAGAGGATGAGGATGAAATGATCATAGCACTAGAAGAACAAGTCTAGGACAATTAAAGTGACCAGGAAAACATTAAAGAGTTTAGGTTATGTGTAGAGGGAGTTAGGATCGAACTCCATCAGTTGGAAATGGATATGTACAGGAATCTACAAGTTTTCTAGTAGATATCTACCTAAATTATGGCTCGACACAACATATCCAAAACCAAGAACATAGAGTTTGATGAAAATAGAGAAGGTATGAATGAGATGTGGTTGTGGATTACATAAAACTCTGACACTCCACCAGAGTTTCCACACATAATAGAGTTGGAAAGAAATTTCAACTACACTACACTTGACAATTGTCATCAGGACATGGAAAAATTGATAAGGAGGTGAGGAATTCACTCTGAATATGACTCAAATCCATAAAGTGACATTAATCTCAGCTTATAAAATCCATATCCCCCAAATGGAAGTGTCGAGTAAGATAAATATTGATGAATGTAGTTTCTCAAAGGTAGAACAAAATATGAAGAAAAGATAAATATACGACAAAATTGTGAGAAAAGTTACAGTAGACTTAATGAATGGTCATCTCGTGAAACTAGAAAGGATCTAGATTATGATGCAAGACATCATGGAAACATTAAATAGAGATATGGAGACCCTATCAAAGAATGGAGCAGCTCATCAAGTTTCTTGGATACACTACTCTTCCACATAATTGTTTCTATTTCAGGACAACATGAAGTCTGGGAGGCTTACTTAAGGGATACAAATAAATTAGGGTAGCACATAATAAAATCCAAAATTATTCTCACCCACCCTTCCCTTGTCTTTTTTGTCATCATTATACATTTTTTATATGTTTTAACCTACGTAAAGAAATATAAAAGGGAATGTGAAAATACATATAATTGCTTCTTGTAGAACTCAAGAAATATCACTAGGTAGTTGCTTGAAAACTATAAAGAGAGGAAGAGACCCACTTTGATATGGATCTTCAACTTTGTAATTTTGGAGAACTACTTTTTTTAGAATAATATTAAGAATCCCTCATGGAAAATCTGATTGAGATAAATATGTATCTTTTGGTGGCCATTTTC
>JZKD02S1811364.1:358571-373891 GCA_000966675.3 Picea glauca
CCCATTTTTAACAATAATTTGGACCCTATTCCTCTTGTGTGATTTTCAAAAACACCAAAGCATTCTTCTTGAGAGGAATTTGAAGACAAACTAACATTACATACCTCATGTTCATTAATGTAGTTGGTAAGGGTTTATTTTGCCTCTTGGAGTTGATTCTCCATTTCATGCAACTTTTCAAGAAGCTGGTGCTTCTCCTCCTTCATGGCCATCAACTGCTCTTGAAGGACAATGCTCTCTTCTCTATCTTTGCACAACTATTGTACCATATCTTTCATGGTTAGAAATGCCTTAAACATCTCTTTGTCAAAGAACTTAGATTTGGAATATGTATGAGAACTATCCATGCTTGAAGCTTCCTCCATATTTGCAAGGTAACAAACTTCAACAAAAATCTTGCACAAATACCAACAGCTAAATATCAAGCTATCATTGGCAAATACATGAACAAAACAAAATAAGCTATGATACCATCTGATCTGAAAATAGAAGGCTGACTTGTTATGTTATGCAAGCACCCCCTACTTCAATAAAATAAACCTTAACAGGACCTTGCTTCATGTGTTAAAATATGCAAGATGTTTTATGTGTTAAGTTCATGATTCTTCTTGTCAATGTATATGTGTGAGGAAATGTTCTTTTAAACGATTAATTATGTGCCATAAGCCAATACACAGCATTATAAAGTGCAACAAATAACACAACAAACTCACACCAATAACAAGGTGATAAAGGAGTTCACCCCTCTCTGGGCTACATCTCCTTGAGCCTCCTTCAATGGACTTGGCTCTTTGGGATTAGTTTGTCAAATGTTATTTTACAAGTTTCTTCTCAACTCCAATGGATTTAAAGAATATACCATTGGGTTCAGAATACATAAAAACCCCAAAAATGACTATTAGAACTCTGAAAATGGATCTTGTCTCATCCAGTAATGACCTCTTCTACATGTGGCCTCCAAGCTTCTATGAGTTTCAATGTGGAAAAAACACCTGTAAAATTCCTCCAATGGATCTGAAACCTATCCCAATGTGTTCAGAGAACAACAATTAGTCAAAAATGACTATTCAATCTCAGAAAATAGATATGGGCTCATCTGAGCAATGCCTCAAACAATGAGGGCTTCAAGCTTCTTAGAGCTTCCTCAAACTTCAATGGTTAAAAAAATGAAAAAGAAGTCATCAAATGCCTTTGAAAGTAGTGCCAATGGACTTAGAATGTCCAAAAACCCCTAGCTGGGCTTTTTTGGCACCTCATTTGGCCAAAAACTCAAAAAGTTAGGCCTCCTGCCATTTTTCCTCCTTCAAACTCTGTTACTGGTTCGCCATTCTGCACCTGTGTGTGAATGAACCTAGCCTCTAGCATTTTTCTGTGCCTAAACCCAACACATGCGTGCCTCTCCACAAAATGCGCTAATTTTTCGCACTGTTAATGAACTAAGCCCCCCAAGGTCGGAGGTGTTGGGCGCATGGGGACCATATGGCCACGTCCCGTGCAATAAAAGGGCTAATCGTTGCCAGGTTAAACTTGGGCATACCAAGTGGATAACCATGTGGGTGTTAACCATTTACAATGTGTTTATAATTCCTGTGCAATTAAATATATATATCGTGGTCAAATGTAACACCACAAAACCGTGTCACATTTTTAATACCCCGCACGCGCAAACAATAGAATAGTGGTCACATGTTTTACAAATTAAAAACCGTGTTATATAGTTGAAACCGTGCCCTCCATATACAAGAATGGTCACATGTAAAGCATCAAACTATGTTTTATACCTGTAACCTCGCACACTATTCAACAAAGGGCATGGTCGCATGTGATGCACCGAAACCAAGGGCTGGAAACCCATTTCAAAATGCATTCCCGCGCGTACCATAGAATGAATATACGGTGGTCATATGTAAAGGGTAATACAACCGTGGGCTAGGTTCCCATTTGAAATGCGTGCGCGTTCCATGTGGCCAGTGGCGATGGTCATATGTATATAGTGCGCGACCGGGGGCTGGGGCTAAGCCCCAGCCCGGACCCCCGCCATTCATTACACAATGAAAATGTAAATAAATTTAAAACCATTACATGTACAAGGACCAACGCGTGGCGCATTGGTGCATCAGACTTTGTTAAAGATTTCCATGGTGGTTAGACGTCCAGGGGTCGAACCCCAAGGACCTATAAAAATTTTAACAAACCAAACAATGGACCAAGCCAATAACTGGGTGCCACGTGGCAGCCCTTGATTGGGCCACGTGGCACCCTACCATTCGCTAAGAAGATGCCACGTGTCGCCATATAACTCATTCAGTTGTCAACGAATCATAGATTTCCATGTCACCTGCCACGTGTGAGTCGTACCATCAAGCCATGTCAGCATCCGTACGACTGTACGGACTGCCCAGTCAGCATCCCATTTTTTTTTCCTGTTTGGCTCGGTGAACAGATCGCGATAACTTCTCCATACAGACTCTGTTTGTGAAAGTAAATATACCGTCAGAATCAGGAAGACGAGACGGACACAATGGTACTATTTTCATCACATTCCGAGCACTTTTAAAATTGAGCAAATTTTGATCCCTTGGTCCAGATTCTGATCAGTCACCCACCCCTTGTGAGGGTATCTCTACTTGACTTTGGAGTTGCTTTCCCGACATACCCTTTTCTGGGCTTTCTACCTATTGATCGAGGATTTCAGCTCCTCGTTATAAGGTCCTAGCCTCCCATGTTTTCTCTTGGTTCTCCTCCTTGTCAGGACTCGAGTTCTTTGATCCTTTGGCTTCCATTTTCCGTGTAACCAGAATCTTTGGGGTTTATCCCTGTAAAACCTGGGGGAGACAACTCCATTGATGCTAGTATAATTTAAATAAATTGGCCTTATCTCCAGGAGGTAGGGCTTGAATATGACCTAGGAATTAAGAGTAGGACCTCATACCCTGGAAGATTTCATCATGAGGCAAATCCTTGTGTTTGTATTTCTTCAGGCCACAACTTGCCAGGTGATTACTCACAACCTTATTAGGGTCATTCTTCTTAAACTCAATGTCCACCAATTTCATTTCCTCTAAGGCTGTAGCCTCGACTCTGGCATGGCCAAAATCTAATAAAGAATATGCACCAATGTGAATGGAAAAGGGTGGCCATACCTTTTTCGATACTCCTTTGAGCTCTTTTCTTATCTCGCCGAGCACAGTTTGTCTGGCAATCTCATGACACACTAGCTTATCTGGAAAGAATACCAGCAGAGCGTATGGGGGAAAAGAGGTGCTAAAGACCCTAATGTATGAAAATTCTACTTCTATATACCAATATTCCATTCTACTCAGGTTGGTCATGATGTTATATGAAATCCTGGGAGGTAGATGGTTGAAGATGGAGACATGCACTGGTACCATTACCCAGTTGAAGATCTCGTAGACAAATTCTTTGGCTTTATCCTCCCAAAGTTTCGAGTGGTATACATGAATAGGCTATGTATTAGATGGAGCCCAACTCCAGTTCATTAGTGGGAAAGGTGTCATGAAGCAGATAACATCCATGATGTAAGCAAACATAAAGAATGAAGCTTCTCTCCTGCTCGCCCTCTGTGCTCGGTATTTGATAATTCAACTAGTTAGATTGTTAGACAAAAATTTGACCCAGTCGAAAGAGAAACCCTTGGGCACTGTATGAATAAGCGGTACCCATGGGAGAAAAAAGTGATTACTGTCCTCCTTCCCATATAGCCTACAGGCCATCATCGCTATATACTTGAATTGTGGCTGTAAGGAGGAGATTGAATAAATTCCATTAGTATCAACCCTAAATTTCATGGGGTGAGAAACCCAATCTTTGATCAGATTGGATAAATATTTTCCATACTACTCGCATTCCTTCTTCTTGAAACCCTATAGCAATTTGGCATTGTGAGTAAGGTTTGATGTGGGTGACAATTTATACATTGCCTATAAATGCTCTGATCAGAAAGTTCCAATTGTCACCCTTTGTTCATTGATAATCGTCCTAGTCAAGATGTCCACATGGTCCAATGCCCATCTGATCATATCATAATAAGGAAGAATCCGTGGCCTTGTCGCTATTTTGTGCATCTCTTCTTCGGCAAAGATTTTGTATTTGGTGGACAAGTCATCCTTCTCGTTATCACTGGAATCATCCGAACAATTTATCGACTCAGATTGCAGAATGTTGGAAACGTACGTTAATGTTTTGACAGAATTAATACTTCAGGGTGAGGTATCAGAAACAACATTTGAACCTTGACATGAACTCTTGGCAGCTTCCTTGGGCACTTTTCGTGGAGCCATGATAGAGAACCTCGCAACTAGATCCTTTGTTGGAAATATTGAAAACACAGACAAAAGTTATCCTGGTGAAATGGCTCTGCGCGCAATAGAAATGAAAACTAAAATAATGAAAGAAATTCCTTTGTCTTGATCATTTAAGCCCATGTGATTCATTTCTTATAGAATGATCAAATCATTTAATAGAAATATTTATAATTAAAACGAGATCTTACTATCCATCACCTCACTGAAATTCAAATAAATGCCATAAATGCTTGACGATTCGTGACATGGAAAAATGCAAAAACATTCAAAACTTCATCCATAAACTATGTGTGTTAAAGGTTGTTTAAGGCATTAATTAATATAGTTTAGTTCTTTTAATTAAGTGAGATTTAGTCACTAATCCCTTTTTCGGAGTTTTTCGTATCGGATGATTTCTCTCCTAGCCTTTGAATTTTAAAAACCTGAAATCGTGATGGTGCAATTTAGTTGATTGTTTATGATTTGACGTAAGCCTTTAATTAATCCACGCTTAATTAATGAATATCATGACTTTGTGGATTGGATTTACAAAGGTGCTAGCTTTTGGGGAAGAAATAGCTGAGTCGCGAAATAACAATAATGATTAACTAAGGTTTAAAGTGATTTACTCTTGATATTAACCTGGGTAACTTTAACACAACTTCGCGACTTCGCAAGTCAAAGGTTTGAGAAATATTCAATGTGTAACTCCTGAGAGTGAGAGTACGAGGTAGTTTAAAAGATGAAAATCCCTGCTTAGTCATTTAGTAATGGTGATTAGAACTAAAAAGGTTTTTTCTAGTTCGCATGTCAGGATATTGCGGCTTTAGTGGGTAGAATCATGAAATAAACGAAGTCCCAAAATCCATCTTTTTGGTCTTAATTATAACATTTCACCTATTTAGAGAAGGGCGGCTCCAACATAGGCTCCAACTAGGGATCTTGTCTCCTTGTGGGATGAGAAGGAAAATAGACGAAGTGCTTGTATTGGGTAAATGGAGTCATCATTTTTCTTCTGTGAAACTTGTTTGGAAAGAGGATATAGAGGGAACTTTGAGGTTTCAATTTTATGTCTGGAAAACTTTCAAAACTCGACACACTTTCTAAACTCGACTGTAGTCCATTCGGTAACTTTCCCTTTCTCGAGACTGAATTCGATTATGCTTAAGACAGTCCAAACAATCCTAGGAAATTCAATAGGTCCTGTAGGTTTTAGCTTGCATCAAAACAAAGTAAATTCCGTGCTTTTAATCAAGGAGACCTGCATGAACTTGGGCTGTGGATCTACTTTCGAAAAATCTAATTACGAGAGTGTAGTATAATTTATGTATGACAACCTTATAGATATCTTAGATATTGCTTCACTGCCAGCAAGCCTGTTCAGTACCCTGGTGAAGTTATCTGGTTCCCTTTATTGAATTTCCTTTCACCAATCCAAACTATAATTTTTCCTTTAAATGCTGAGATGAAGGCAATCATTTTATGAATTTCCTTTCATCATCTCTTTGGACTAGATGGGGGCAATCAATTATGAATTTCCTTTCACCATCTGTCTTATATTTTACTTTTGGAATATGAAGTGGGGCAAATCAATTTGGTATAAAGTATACCAGGGTGATATCTGTGTAATATTTGCAACAGAGGCCTGTCAACCTGCTTTGACTACTCTGGACCAACTTTCTCTTGACCTTTAAAACATCCTAGTCTATAAGAAATTATGGGAGAATTTGTTTCCATGGGCCTTCCTTTGAGCAAGACTTAATCATTTGAAACCTATTAAAATACCTAAGAGAGTTCGGATCAACCTACACATAACTTTGTTCAGTAGGAGACCGAGGAGTCATGAAGGCTAGCTTATTTTCTAAGATTTGTTCGCCAGTTTCCAGAGCTAAAGCGTAACTTATTCTTCCTTTGTGGAGGGCATAGGAAGGTGTCAGAGCTTAAGGTGAATACAAAGGATCCAAAAAGGAAAACATATAAGGCTTTGGATTTAAAAAAAACCATATGTTAACACGCAATCCTGACTATTGGAATTTTTTTTTTTTTTTTGTGGATATGCTTTACTTTCTCTGTTTATTTTAATTATTTTTTATCTTATTCGGGTGAGCCTTTTTAGAATACACAGTAAAAGGTTGTTCTTTTAATGACATGTCAGGTGAATATATCATACTCATGAGACCATTGCTACATTTAAGTGATATTCTTTTGAAATCCACATACTTTGAAAATTCATACCTTTGCCTTACCATTTGTTCTCTTCTTAATTTTTTTTAATTTTTTTTTCTTTTTGTCACATGTCTCAGGTGAGTCGATTTATTGATACATGACCATATGTTTTCTCATTTTGTTTTTTGGGCTGTAAGCCAAAATCCTGTAAGAAATTACATGAAAAGTATCAGGTCTTAAAGATTTATGGGATTCGATGTGTTGAAAATTTCATATCTCTACTTCTAGGAAATCACAAACTTATTTTATTTGCGATGAAAGTGAACTTACCAAAAATCTATAAAAGACAAAAAACACAAATTGATATATACAATGGATATTTGGAACTTATTTATTGCATATAGTGCTTTAAATAACGCTCATTGACACGAGTGTTGAGGATTTTACTATCCAAATTCTCTAACAAAAATGAATTCTTCCCTTCAGAAGATGAGACTTTGAATGGTCCATACCATATATGGTCAAATTTACCATGTTTTTTCGAGTATTCCCTCCTAGCATCCCATTTCAAAACCAAATCGCCAGGGAGGAACTCTATGTTTTTGGCCTTATGATCGAACAACGCTTTCATGTTGTCCTGGTATTTCTGCAGCCTTTCGTCCACTTCAACCTTGTGCTGTTGAACTTCAATCAGCTGATTTATTCTCCTTGTGACATGGTTTGGTTCTTCTTTCTCATATTTCTAGAGCTTCATTAGAGGAAGCGCTAGATTTATAAGGAAAACCACGTCAGTCCCGTATACCATTTGGAAAGGTGAAGTACCAATAGATTTCGTCGTACCTATCCGATTTGCCCACAAAGCATACTTGAGATGCACATGCCAAGATTTTTTGTTTTCGCCCAGCACTTTATTAATTATTGTAATTAAACTTTATTTGACGATTCAAATAACCCATTTCCTTGAGGGTAATATGCAATAGAGTGGCCCAATATGATGTTGTATTTTTGGCAGAAACTAACCATTTCCATAGACTTGAAAGCCTAGGAATTGCCAGTGATTATCTTTCTGGGACAGCAAAATCTGGACAGTATGTTCTCTTCCAGGAAGTCTATTACCACTGAATCGATCTCTTTTCTAGTCGGAATAGCCTCCATCCATTTGGTGAAGTAATCTCTAGTAGTGAGGATCCATTTGTGTTGAGTGATGGAATGTGGGTTGATTTCGTCTATAAAATCTAACCCCCATTGTTGAAACGAGGCTTCAGTTTTGACAAGAACCAGAGGTAGCATTGGAAGCTTCTGTTTGCCCACGAACAACTGACAAGGGTTACAAGCTCTGACTTTGGTGTTGACATCTAAGAATAGTTTAGGCCAATAATATCCTGCCCTCAGGATTTTATAAGTTATTGCCTTCCAGTCATGATTCCCTCCACATACATCTTCGTGAAATTCGTTTATGACCCCCTCACTTTTTTATTGTACTAAGCAAACCAGTAGGAAGCCTAATGGGTCCTTCCAGTACAATTGTCTTTCGGATATACAGTACTTCACCGCATGCAGCTTCAATGTCCTAGATTTAGCTGGAGACAAATTGCTAGGGCATTTCAGGGTCAGTAGGTAGGACACTATGTCTTTATACCAGTCTGATAAGGAAAAATTCTCTTTAATTCTAGTTGTAGCTATTTTTCCATCGAGCTCGTTTATGTCCCCACATCCTTCATATCCCTACAGGTTACTCATTCTGAGTGCTTTGAAATTTGATTCAGCTAAGAGCTTAGCCAAACCTTGTCCTTTTAGTAGTTTCGTCAGTTTCACCTCTAGATCGAATTCTTGAATTTTAGCAAGCCACCGACCCCTCTTCCCATCACTGTCGAGCTGAACCAATATATCTTTTACACGACTGGTGGGCACGTATGTGATTATCTTGGAGTGTAGAACGTAGGTTCTAAAATCCTTCAATGCCTTCACCATAGCATACGCTTTCTTTTCCATTATATCATATCTCAATTCAACATCTCTAATACTTTTACTAAAAAAAGCTATTAGTTTCTTGAAACCTTCTTCATTCTTTTGGAGGAGTATTGTTGCCACTATGTGTTCGGAGGCGAATGAGAAAATCAAGAAATCTTTTAGATAATCAGGGCTTGCCAGTATGGGCGCTTCATTGATAACTTTCTTGATGTGTGCAAACAACGCTTTAGCTTCTACTATCCATTTCACTTTGTTGTTCTTCTTTAGCATATATGTGATCAATTTCACGATTTCAGCAAAATTTGGGATAATCTTCTCAAAAAAGTTATTTTTCCTAGTAATGACTGAATCTCTTTTACATTTTTAGGAATATTTATGGTGTCTATATCTTCTACCCTTTTAGGGTCGATTTTAATTTTGTCTCGAGACACAATGTGGCCCAAGAGTTTACCTTCTTCCATCACAAAGTGAGACTTCTTGGGGTTTAAGGAAAAACCAATTTTTTGGCATTTCTCAAACGTTTGCTTCAAATGTATCAAATGGTCTTCATCGAATTTAGAAAAGACAATTAGATCATCAAGGTAGATAACCACAAATTTATCTCTTTCACCGACGAAATTGATATCCATAGCACGCTGGAAGGTAGCACCTACATTCATCAAACCAAAAGGAATTTTGTCATACATAAATGTTCCCCAAGGGGTGGTGAAATCTGTTTTTTCATTATCATGCTCATTGAAAACAATTTGATTGTAACCAGAAAACCCATCGATCATCAACATCCTATTTTCCCCAACTACTTTTTCCAAAACGTGATCCATTTTGGGTAGAGGATAATTGTCTTTGAGAGAGGACTTATTTAGATTTCTAAAGTCTACACACAGTCTGATCTCCCCACTCTTCTTCCTAACCGGGACTAGGTTCGCCACCCAGTCCGAGTACCTGAGAGGTACAATTAGTTTTGCGTCTAAAAGATTTTTCACTTCTTTTTCGACTACGGGCAGTAAAATGGGGTTGATTTCTCTAATCTTTTGTCTGAAGGGTTTAACACCAAGTTTCAAAGGTATCTTATGCTTGATCACAGAGGTGTCATAGGTTCCGAGCTCATTGTAAGACCATGCAAAAAAATCCTTATACCATCCAGGTAAGTCTGTATACTTGCTCTTTATCTTAGGAGGAAGGAACTTTGATAGTTTCACTATCCTAGGTTCTTTAGCAGTGCCCACGTCACATTCTTTGACCTCCTTTGGTTGGGGCAGCAAGGTAGACCTCAGAGGCATGTTGTTTTGATCAAAGGACCTTTCCAGAGGTATCAGGCCCTTAGGGATATGATTACTTTTTAACACTAGCAGGCGATGATTTGCGATTTTTTCTCAAAACTCCTAAGGATCTTCCCCTTCCTGCACAATCCAGGTATGGTCATTTTGGTTTTCCTAGTCAATATGAGTTTTGGAGAAATCATCCACCATTTCTAGGAACTTTCTAATATGTTCATCATCTTCAAATACCTTCTAGTGTTGTATGTTGTTTGGTATGGATGGTTTGTGCCTCACCTATATGTGGTATTTTAATTTGAAAGCGGTGGGGGTGCGAAAGTCAAGGCTTCTTTGGTCAGTGAATCTGCTTGCTGGTTTTCTGCTCGTGGGATGAAATGAACCTTTACTGATGAAAAGAAATTTCCCATTAGATCCCAGGTACAATTTCTATAGGACATTAGTCTTACGTGCTTGGCCTGGTACTGCCAATTTACATATTTCACTATCAGCTCTGCATCTCAATAGACTTCCAGGTTCTTTATGTTTATCTTATTGGCAGCTTCTAGTCCCAAGACTAGAGCTTCATACTCGCATACATTATTTGTGTAGTCTATGTCCCACTGAAGCCTATAAGAGAAAGGGATAACAAATTCATTTTCAAGAACTAGAACTCCCGCACCTACTCCTTCACATGACAAAGCACCATCAAAAAACATTTTCCAAGTTCCAGTGCTATGCCTTTTTTTATCTGTCACTTCCGATTTATATTCATCTAGATAATTTTCTTCTACACAATTATTTGCCCTATCATCAAAAGATAATATGCAATTTTCTAGATATTCATCGGTGACATAAATAGGGTAATTTTTAGGATTCTATGGATCTCTTATCATATACACCAACCGTGTTTCCCTATACAACCAAGTGAATTGATCGCCAAAAATAGGGATAGTGGCATATCTCATATCCATCTGAAGAGATCCTCCAAGCTTGGCTCCCCAAGATATATATAATAGAAAACCATCCTTAGGGGGTATATCAGTGATAACTACATCCATTAGGACACTTTTCATCGGAGCCTGGGCGAGAGTGACTACTAAATCTTTGATCATGCCCATGCACTTAACTCTCCTTGAATCAAACGAGTAAATATCCCCATATGGCCTGGTGATTTCGAGGCCCAATCTATCCATAATATATTTTGGCATCACATTATGAGAGGCTCCAGAGTCCAGCATGCAATTATGCAGCAGCCGATCATGCATGTTCAGGGTGATCTAGAAGGGGGCAACGGTGTCTCTGGCCCCTTCGAAATGCAGACCAAAATTGATGTTAGGCTTATCGTGTTCCAAATTTATTACGTCAGACTGATTCTCTAAATTTGAAAAGCTTATCATCTTGCGTATTTGTTTTTGGTACACAGGGTTCTTAGCCAACTCAACTAAAGGTATCAGTACTTTGATCTTACTTATCTCATTTTCTAGGCTAAACCCCCCCACAACTCTATCTGTTTCTTTGGCTGAAACATCAGACTCCTTCTTTTCCAACTTATTTGTTTGCACTATTTTATTTTTGGTGCTTGTGGTTCCCGGTGTTTGCATTTCAGTTGTCTTGGTTCTTCTCTCTTGGATCTCAGTCTCTTTTATTTTGGTATTCTGAGATTTTTCCCCATTTACTTTATCATTTTAGCGCGTCTCAGTCTCTTTCGAGGCGAGCTCGTATGTTTCACCTCTAGGAAAAAATTTCTTGGGTTGAGCAGTTGACACAAGTTTGTTTTTAGGCCTCAGATTGTACTTATGTTTGAGCTCATCCATTATGGTGTCGACCATTCCTTGATAAGCGAGATCATCAACGTTGTTTAGGTTATTATATTCACCCGATGATTGTTTAGTGGTTAGAGACTTCTCATAATCTTCTTTCGTTAAATGAGGTTGTATACATTCATTGCCTAAATTATTTACATCTTCTTCAAAATCCTCAAACTCTTGCATATCATTTCCTCCAATAAAATTTTCATTTTTTAGAGGTGTTTGAATCTTTTGATCTTCATTTTTAATTTGTCTTTGTTGAAACCGAGGATCGAGGTTTCTCCTGAATTCTTTCTTAACGAATTGATCATCTTTGGATTGGTCTATCTCCATTTTTGAGATTTCGTTTGATAGATCTTTTATTATCCTATCCATGTCATCCATTTTTGACGCAACCCGCACCCTCGACGGCACAGTCGCACCACCAGGACCTTCACAAACCTCGGCCCGAAGATCCCAAGCCCTTCCAACTCCCTTAGGACTCTTCTACCCACAGTTATAATTCAACACGATCCTCCCTTCGGAAAACGGGAGATCGGGTCTTGCGATATCGTGAGATTCGTGACACTGCTCCCCGTCACTCAACCGCCGAAACTCTGACCCCCGATGGTCAACGGTCAACCTCGGGGTATCGCTATTCGCGATGGCGAGTCCTTGTATTTCAAATCCCCGAGTGCCGAAGTGCCGATCCCCGATGTGAGGCCACCTGTCCTTCACTAAGTCTACCGGGGCCCATGCTGCCACGTTAATCTCAGGAATTCGCGGATCACGGATCCACTATACCACACTCTCTGCTTCTGGAAACCCCGAGTACCGAAACCCCAATACTCCGGATTTGCGCCACTTGTCCCTCCGAGGATCGACGACTCCCACTAAAGAGGGAATTCGCGCGTCGTGACTCCGACGTGCATGAAACCTTTGCACTCGCCAACTCCGATTCGCCGATGTGCAACGGAAAATGATTCTCCCTGTGCCTGAGGGTTAACCGCCTCACTCCTTCTCCCAGATCCAACGATCCACGGGACTTCGCGAGCCTGCATGACGATTCCAAGTCACCGATTCTCTTCCTCTATGAAGAGATCTATGCTCCTCCACCTTCGTCCTGTGCGACCTCTACTGGGTCGACTCACAACATACCAAAGGAACTATCTCTCCTGAGATTTTACCAACTCGAACTCCTTCAAGAATTTCTCGAACATGCTCCCTGTGCTCGGCCTTCAATCACCTCCGAAAGTGATGAAGTCTTCTGGCCCTTGCGCATTCACACTCGCAACGGCTTCGACCTTCTCCTTCTCAGACTTGCTACTGAGACTAAAATTCGTCCTGCACTCACATGCACAGCTCAAATAACTCTAATAAACTCTTAACGAAATGAGAGCAAAGGTTCATCTACTTAGCCTCCTCGACGCACTCTAAGAGGACGTATTCAACTGCACTCGATGCAGGAATATCCTGGCCTAAGCAGAGAAACAATTGAAACTCATTCTCTCAGGTTTCTAACCTGATATGCAATCACATATGCAGCATATAAAAGATAAGCATAGAAAGAAGCAAACATGCACAAGAATAGTATTAACAACACAYAKAGATCAAACACRTCCATGGAATTGAATCAAAGCTCTTCCTATTAWTTCAATARYTGTACATGGAGGTTCTTCAYAGACTCTCTGCTTTGYRCTCTCTTCTYCTTGCTARTGYTGAATGTATGAATTKWWTTMCAATGATACAAGGGAGGGTGTCTATATTYYRTTTTCCCTCTCTAAAGTAAAACTGTCTAATCTAGACTTAATTATCCTATCTAACTGCATTAAATCTAGTAAATGCCTCAGCTACCTAAGGACGAGAGCTTATCCGCTCAAGGTCCGTTACATGTACAAACGCGCTTCATCACATCAACGTATTAATGTTTGGCGCAGCCATATTACAATGGTTCCAAAATTTGAATGTTGGCGTTGTCCAGCTGTCTCTTCTTTCCACGCGCTGGCTCACTTGATGGAGTGAGCGATGCTCCTGCATCATACTCCTCGGCTCAAAAGATTTCATGGGCTCCTTCTCATGAGCTCCTGCACAGTCTGCCCATGTTTCAAAATCATCACGTCTGTCTCCCAGCTGGCATCCTCCACTGGGTGGTTTTTCCATTTCACTAGGTATTCAAAATATTGTTTCCTCCTGGTCTTCTTGCCTATTCTCTTGTCCAGTATGCACTCCATCTGAGGTTTCTGTGCACCTGGTAATTGCTTCTGCCAGTCGACCACTGGTTCCTGATTTCCAACCTCTGTTGCATCATCCCTATAGGGGTATAAATCTGAAATGTTGAAAATCAGAGATATCCCGATGCCCTCTGGCAGCTCAAGCTCATATGCATTTTCCCCAAATTTCTTCAGAATTTTGCACGGCCCAAACTTCTTCATCTTGAGTTTATTGTATGTTCCCCTTGGGAACCTTTCTTTTCTGAGATGCGCCAGAACCATGTCCCCAACTTCGAACTGAATCTGCCTCTTTCTCTGGTCAGCCCTGCGCTTGTATTCTTGATTCGATTTCTGCAGTCGCCGCTTCACCTCTGCGTGAAGTTCGTGCATCGCCCCAGCAAACTCTTCTGCCCTCGCGCTGCTAGTGTCAGCATGTTCTGACTCTCTAAGATAAGACACTCCTCTTGGCTGTGTCCCATACAAAATATGGAATGGACTTCTGCCTGTACTCCGATTCACCGAATCGTTGTACGCAAATTCTGCCTATGGTAAGATTTGATCCCAACTAGTGTGATGCTCCGTCACCAGGCTTCTCAACAGATCCCCCAAGGTTCTATTGACCACTTCTGTCTGCCCATCTGTCTGCGGATGGTATGCTGAGCTGAATGCCAATTCAGTCCCCATCTTCTTCCATAGCATCCTCCAAAAGTGACCTATGAACTTCGTGTCCCGATCCGAGACTATGCTCCTCGGCAATCCATGCAATCGCACGATCTCTTTGAAAAATAAATTCGCGATGTGGGTTGCATCGCTAGTTTTATGACACGGAATAAAATGTGCCATCTTCGAAAACCTGTCCACCAAAACAAAAATGGAATCAACCCCTCGCCGATTTCTCGGTAATCTCAACACAAAGTCCATGTTAATGGCTTCCCATGGTCTTTCAGGTATGGGTAACGGCTGATAGAACCCTGTGTTCTGTTTTCGGCCCTTCGCATGTTGACATATTCGACACCTGTCAACAAACCGTTTCACATCCGCACGCATGCCTGGCCAAAAATATGATTCGCTCATCTTGGCGAATGTTTTGTCATGCCCGAAATGACCTGCAAAGCCTCCGTTGTGCTTCTCCTTTACCAAATTCTCTTTCATAGAGCAATCTGGAATGCACAATTGATTGCCTTTAAAAAGCAATCCATCCTGGATCAGGCATTCAATCCATGGACTCCTATCCCTGAGAACTGGATTCTCGGCCGCCTCGTACGCCTCGCCAAAATCTGCGTCACCCGCATACATATCTTTCAGGTTTTCAAAACCCAAAGTCTTGACCCTGAACTCTTGCAGCAGCAAGCACTTCCTGCTCAAGGCACCAGCCACCTTGTTTGCAGTCCTTGAAATGTGCTTGATCACAAATGTAAAATTTTGCATGTACTCTACCCACTTTGCATGCTTCTAGTTCAGCTTCTCCTGCTGACTCACGAATTGCAGTGCATGATTATCACTGTACAAAATGAATTCCTTGGGTATGAGATAATGCCTCCACTTCTTCAGTGCCTGGATGATGGAATAGAATTCTTTGTCGTACGTGGAGTACTTCAACTTCGCATCATCCAGCTTCTCGCTGTA
>JZKD02S1811364.1:378353-391309 GCA_000966675.3 Picea glauca
CGCATTCACGCTCGCAACGGCTTCGACCTTCCCCTTCTCAGACTTGCTACTGAGACTAAAATTTGTCCTGCACTCGCCTGCACGGCTCGAATAACTCTAATCAACTCTGAACGAAATGAGAGCAAAGGTTCATCTACTTAGCCTCCTCGACGCACTCTAAGCGGAGGTATTCAACTACACTCGATGCAGGAATCTCCTGGCCTAAGCAGAGAAACAATTGAAACTCATTCTCTCAGGTTTCTAACCTGATATGCAATCACATATGCAGCATATAAAAGATAAGCATAGAAAGAAGCAAACATGCACAAGAATAGTATTAACAACACATAGAGATCAAACACGTCCATGGAATTGAATCAAAGCTCTTCCTATTAATTCAATAGTTGTACATGGAGGTTCTTCACAGACTCTCTGCTTTGCGCTCTCTCTTCTTGCTAATGCTGAATGTATGAATGTATTACAATGATACAAGGGAGGGTGTCTATATTTCGTTTTCCCTCTCTAAAGTAAAACTGTCTAATCTAGACTTAATTATCCTATCTAACTGCATTAAATCTAGTAAATGCCTCAGCTACCTAAGGACGAGAGCTTATCCGCTCAAGGTCCGTTACATGTACAAACGTGCTTCATCACATCAACATATTAATGTTTGGCGCAGCCATATTACAATGGTTCCAAAATTTGAATGCTGGCACTGTCCAGTTGTCTCTTCTTTCCACGCGTTGGCTCACTTGATGGAGTGAGCGATGCTCCTGCATCAATTTTGTCATCTGAGGACCTTCCAGATCCAGAGGGACTCGCTTTTTCTCTGAAACATTTGGTTTCCCTATTCCCCGTTTCAATTTTCTTTTTTAATTTACCCGAAGCCATCATGTTTGAATCAATTTCCACAACGTCATCTTGCATTCGGGTTAATTCATCCCCTCTCCTTTCTCTTAATAATAGAGGGAAATCGGGTTCGAAAGCTCCTGCAAAAGTTACTTTGGTTGCGGGTTGGGACGGTTTAAATTCAACATGGATCTTATTGTACAACTTGTTAAATCTCTGGATAAATTCCATAACAGTTTCTGATCCCTTTTTCTTTAAAGACCAGAACTCGGTCAAATAGTATAAATGATCCTTTCTTTCACCCCATTGTCTAATAAATAGGTCTTGTAGTGCATCGTAGGATAATATTGAACCTGGGGGCAGGCTCCAAAACCAAGTTATTACCTGTCCTTCGAAATTTTGGACAAACAAACGGGAATACACGTCCTCATGTTCGAGACCTAGAATATCAGTGAATTGATCGAAGAAGTTGATGTTCTCAGCAACGGTTAGATCTCCTTCTCCTATGAACTTGGGCAAGTTTTTCATATAGTTTTCTAGTAAATCATGGAGGAGTACCGGAAGGACCAAGGGGGCATATCTAGTGGTTGCCTTAGTGAAAACCCTGGGGAGTGGTTGTTGGCCTTGACCTCCTGCACCTCCTTTGGCGGCGGGCATGGATAACCTAGGAGAGGAAATTGGTGCATTATAAAGAGGGTTGGTAAAGATGTATAGCGACTCTCTAGCTTCCTCGAGGTGGAGTGGGAAGAATTCGGGGAAATTTTTATCTATGGAGGTGAATGTTGGGAAAGGGAGAAAGGGTACATGGGGACTCGGTTCCTTTGATTTGTCGGATGCATAAATGGGAGAACCCATCGGTGTCGAATCCGAGTGTGTGGTACTTTATTCAAGGCCTCGAGTGACATTTAGGTTTGTATCATGAGTCAATGGGATATTAATAGGGATGAGCTTTATGGTAGACGTCTCACCCCTACTAACGTAAGAGGTAGTCAGAAAGGTTTCGGCCTTAATCTTGGGTAGGATCAACTCAGGGTTTAGGGTCTTAGCTTCGATAGTACTGTCCGATGTTTTCCCTAGAGAAATTTATCGCAAGGATGAAGGTTCAAGAGGAATATTATATTTGGACTGAGTATACTCGGGTTGGTAAACAAGAGTGTTTTGTTTGAAAAGACCCCTTGGTTTTAGTATTTTTTCAGGGTCGAAAACTGGCATGGTCTATTTAGCATCTAGGTTTTTTCCGGTGTTCCTTTGAATGGATGTCAGCTTTCTAAGAGTGGATTCGCCAAGTGAATGATAAAGGTTTATCCTTGACAAGGTTTTCGCTCTTTGTTCACTATCAAAAATTGAAACTTGGAAATGTCGTTCTCTCAGGCGAAAGTAACTACTATTCTTCGTCCCCAGAAACGACTCCAAAAAGATGTTGTCCCAGAGTTTGTACTTAATGCTATAAAGTATAGTGTCTAGGCATCCAAAATTGTGTGAGTGATAAAAAGGGGAAGAACAAACCTCGGGGAAGGAAGCTATGGCCGATTTATGATCTGTCTTTTTCTAGCTTCCAAATGTTCTTGGATGTTGATATCCCATTCGATGGATGTCCATGAACGTTCGAGCTCTTCCCGGGTGATGGAAGTCTTAAGTGTAGTATCGAAAAGATTCAAAGTGATGTTGGTTTGATCTGATAGGCCGAGTTCAATGTTGGGTTGTCTTACAACGGGTACAGTCATGGAGAAACAAAGCTTTAAAGGGGGTTGATATTTTAAAATCCTATTTCAATTTTAGATTGTATAAGAAATATTTCTCATATCTGAATTAATAGTATAACAAAGCCAAAGGCATTTTCTTGTAACTAAGCTAACTTTAAAAACTCATGCATGAAACATAAGAAAACATTAAGCTTTCGATAATGCAAGGCTCCAATCGAGGGAGAATCTCACCCTGTAACAGAAGAATAAAATAGACAAGAAAACACTTTGACAAAGCATAAAATATAGAGATCTAAGTAATTCACAGGTCTTGTACCTGTTGATAGCCGATACAGAGGAAGAAATACAAATGTTTACAAGACTAGACAGTTGATCACCACAGTATAAGTTGCACTAAATTGCAGCTAAGCATTCATCAAATATATATATGAGAAATGAAAATGGACATGAGATAACAAAGAATAACACATAACTCAGTCTTCATGGAATTTAGAGTCTTTGAATTTCTTTTTCATTAATTTTGGCACAAGAAATCATCTATTACAGTTGGTCCCAAAAAAGAAAACTCCCCCCCCGCATGCAACGTTTTCAAAATGTATATTTAAACAAACTTCTAAACCTTTCGAATTCAAATCATTCTAGAAACTTGTCAGTTACAAATGAAAAATTGAAGCGTTTCATTTCCTCATCTTTTGTCTTCCTTCATAAGGGCAAAGGGCCTTCCTTTCTCTTCTCCTCTGGCTCTAGAAATAGAATGGAGTGACATTTGTCATCATTTAACACCATAATCCTTCCCTTTCACCTACTCAATGCAATTGACGCACCTTTTAGTCAACTGGGCTATCAACCTGGAAGGCTCTGCTTGGTTGTTTGCCTCAAAGGTCTAACAATTCTTTGCCAACTGTGGCAATCTTTTTCCAACTTGTCGATATTCCATGACAATAGAACATAATTGTAAACTTGGATTTACTAGCCATTTTTCCACTCAAACAATATCAACTTGAGTTATCTAGGATATTTCAGCTTTCTCCTTTTCCACATTTTCCTTGATATCTAGTAGGTGTTTAACTATATTGATTTTTCCAAGCATCCCAGCACTGCCTTCCTCATCAAGGTCTAACAAACTTTTATTTATCAAGGAAAATGTTTCTTCACAAGAATTCCTCACCTCCTTAGCTCTCCCCCTACTCTCTGATATATTTTGCTCCCACACCTTCAGTAAGATATTCCCTTTGGTTTGTTCTGCAATGGATAATTTGGAGCTACTCACCATCACTACTTTCGTTGTGGCTATAACAGCCTCCTGGAAAGCAACCCAAGATGCCCCATCTTCTCTTTCTCTTAAAGAGATATCTTCCAGCACTTGATCTATCGTTTGAAAGTGATTTTGAATGGTTCCCACTTTAGCAAGCAAGTCCTGTTGATCTGCTAATACCTTCTGTTGGATTTTGATGGCTTGGGATTGGAATATCTTTATGTCTAAGACCTGGTTTTTGGCAACATCCAATTTTGAATGTAATTGTATTATTTGTTGCTCATGTTGGCTTACCTACGATTGGCTTATTTGTACCGACTAGCACATCTACTCAAGGTCAGATCTAAGTTTCTCGATCTTCTACAGATCGATTATTCTGGCTTGCTTGAGGCTTTTTCTCACCTCATCCCTAGCATTTTCTTTTGTTGTAGCCACCTTAGCTTCCAACTTATTGATCAAGAGGTTCTTTCATTTGAACTATTCCTTCATAGTTCCAACTGAATATTGGTTGGTTGTAGCATAATCCCCTAGTGTTCCTGCTATCTCATCGACAAATTCTTCCTCTTCTATGACCTTTACTTCTATCAGGATTTTAAATTTTTTAGCCACTACGCCCGCTTTTTTATACGATTCTTTCTTCACCACGAACTTCCTTTCCTTATTGAATAAAAATTCATTAGGAGGTAACTCTTCTATAGAAATTGGCATTAGTTCTTCATTGAAAATCCATCCCACATCGGGGTTTCCCTTTGTGAATTATAAGGGTGTGATAGAAGCAATGGGACTTCCAATTTCCTTGAATGATTGTTTCAAGATAGCATCTGTGGCTAGCTTGCTGGATATGAGCAATAGTGAGTCACCCACCCCTTGCAAGGGTATATCTACTTGAGGCAAATCCTCATGTTTGTATTTCTTCAGGCCACAACTCGCCAGGTGATTACTCACAACCTTATTAGGATCGTGGTTCTTAAACTCAATATCCACCGATTTCATTTCCTCTAAGGTCGTAGCCTCGACTCTAGCATGGCAAAAATCTAATAAAGAATATGCACCAATGTGAATGGGAAACAACAACCATACCTTTTTTGATACTCCTTTGAGCTCTTTGCATATCCCGCCAAGCACAATTTGTCTGGCGATCTTGTGATACACTAGCTTATCAGGCAAGAATAGCAGTAGAGCGTATGGGGGAACAGAGGTGCCAAAGAACCTGATGTATGAAAATTCCACTTCTATATACCAATCTACCATGCTACTCAAGTTGTCCATGACGTTATCCGAAATCCTGGGAGGCGGATGGCCGAAGATGGAGACATGCACTAGTACCATTACCCAGTTGAAGATCTCATAGAAGAATTCTTTGGCTTTATCCTCCAAAAGTTTCGAGTGGTATACATGAATAGGCTATGTATTATATGTATCCTAGCTCAAATTCATTAGTGGGAAAGGTGTGATGAAGTAGATAGCATCCATGATGTAAGCAGACATAAAGAATGAAGCTACTTTCCTGCTCCCCCTCTACGCTCAATATTCGGTAATTTGACTGGTTAGACTGTCAGACAACAATTTGGCCCAGCCGAAAGAGAAACCCTCAACCACTGTATGAATAAGTGGTACCCATGGGAGAAAAAAGTGAGTAGTGTCGTCCTTCCCATACATCCTACAGGCGATCATCGTTATATACCAGAATTGTAGCTCTAAGGAGGAGATTGAATAAATTCCATTAGTATCAACTCTAAATTTAGCGAGGTGCGAAACCCAATCTTTGATCATATCAGATAATTTTTTTCCATACTGCTCGCATTCCTTCTTCTTGAAACCCTCTAGGACTTCGGCATTGTGAGTAAGGTTCGGCGTGGGTGACAATTTATACATTGCCTGTAAATGCTTCGGTCTGAAAGTTCCAATTTTCACCCTTTGTTCATTGATAATTGTCCTAGTTGGGATGTCCACATGGTGATCTAAGTGGATATCGGTGGCCACCCACCTTTTCCAACTAGCTCAAAATAATTTTTTGGCAATTTTGGTATTTTACTATTTTTAGCAGTTTTTAACTTCCGGGGCCATTTTGAGGCCCTAAATGATAGTTTTTGAGACAATGGGGTGAAACATGGATCCTAGATCAATGTTTCTCACCCAAAATTTGTATTTCTCCAATAGATCTTTCCAACGAGCTATCGTGCGCCCCAAACAGAGATCGTATGCCAAAGTTACACCCTTGGGAAGTTGATGTATCAACTACCCCCATCGGAGCCCGCAAACCTTTTGGATTTTCTTCTTCCGGGGTTAGGGTTTTGGATTTTCCTTGTGTTAAAAAGGACCTTATGTCCTCATTTTAATAATCATCTTCTTTCGAATGCAAGTAGTCGTCACATCTCTTCTCAGAGATAAGCTACCACCATTCTAGTGACTCTTTCACTATGTATCTTTACAGTCTCTGTACATTTCTTTGATTAATAGAAATTGTGTATTATTGTATATTTGTGTTTACGGTTTCATCTCTGATACATTTCTACTATATTATTGAATATCTACAATATCTCTATGCATTTCTTTTTTATATCTCCATTCTCATTTTGTGCCGAAAATAATTCGAATTAGTGGTATCAAAGCAAGCTTCTCTTGATCATTTTTCAGTGCATGTCCCCGATGAGGTCCAAGCATAGCAAGTTGGGTCTCGAGCTTGTCTCTCTTGAAGACAATATCTCTCGCACACCCAAGAAACCCTTAATGGCAGAAGAAAAGAAAAAATACAGAGTAGATGATCCTATCAATCTGTTCCTTGAGAAAACTCTCACACGACAGAGGGACGAAATGTTGGAGAATTTTTCCCACATCCTTTAATGCCTGCCAATAGCATCAGGCACATCTTCATCAAGAAGCCACTTTGAAGGCACCTCGCCTTTCAAGGTACAAGTTAATTTTGAGATTACTTTATTCGAAGGACATATCGATGCAGAAGCCCTAGAAAAATGGTTAAATCTGCTAGAAGGTTATTTCTCTGTTCACAATTTTTTCAACAAATAAAAGATCACCTTCGCACTCCTTAAATATCTCCCTCGTGTCAAACATTGGTGGGAATATTACTGGGAGAAAATTTCCACAGAGGAGTCTGGAATATATGGGGTCGATCCCACTTGGGATTTTTTTGTGGATGTGGTAAAGAAACAATATTACCCTATTGGAAAATATGAGACCTTTACATTAGATGGACCACACCACAACAAGAGAGGGGCCAAGAAGTTCCAGAGTTCACCAATACCTTCCATACCTTGTGCACCAAGCTGGGTATCAAAGACTCCAAGCAACATTTGGTTCTGAAATACCGTGGGGATCTACATATATACATCCAGACTAAAATGGATTTCTTAGACATCTCATCATTCGGTGCTGCCTATTGATATGATGTTAAAATTGAGAAGAAATTTAAGCACCAGAGCAAACAGGAGTTTGGGTCTACAAATCTGCAACAACCAAAGTATGACAAATACAGCCCTAACAAACAGTCTCCCAAAAACTATTCCAAGCCATAGGAAAAGAACGGCCACAGAAAGACAAAGAAGGACATTCGAAAATGGTGCGATTTCAACAAAATCCCTTGGCACAACACTGATGAATGTCGCTCAAAATAGTCATTGGTGGCCTAGTGTTGACGGGCGAAATTCTTCGTCCGTCAATTGAGAGAGTGGAACCGGTCCGGGGTTGTCTAAATAACCCAAGCCGTTTGGAATGAACCACCCTTATGAGTTTAACAGATCCGTTGGCCGCTCTAAGGTCTCCTAAGAAAACCAAAGAGAAAACTAACCTAAACTAACTAGTCTATCTAAAACAAAAACAACAAACTAAAACTAACTAACAATGAAAACAAGCTAAAATAACTAAAACTAAATACAAACTATAATAACTATTCTACTATTATGTACAATCTACTCATTACTATTATACTAACTCAAATCAACTATCTAATTTACCAGCTGCAATACTACTTATTCACAAATGTACACTATAAACAGCTTACAGATTTAATTAAAACCTGCAAAACTCATGTGTTTTCTGCCCCAAGACAGCAAGGAATCTTTTTGATTTTATATTTTATGAAAAAGAAATAAAACTATTGAAATTAAACGATCTAATATACTACTTCTATCTTAAACTAATATCTGAATTAACTACTAAAAACAATAAACAACAGACTAGCTAACCTGGAAGCGCTCCTAGTTTATCCTGCATATGATGATTTCGAAGTTGGTCGGAGGAAGTAAACTCACACCGGTTAATCCCAAAGATTTTCGTAAATGATTGGTTGTGCTGATCTTCAAGTTATTTACAGGACAAACAAGACATAAAATAACATAATAACTTTATGATTATAAATCCCTGCAATAAGGGAAACTTGTTATGCAAGAAATTTATATTTTATAATTCAACTTATGAAGAAGATAAACCTGTCATTCATAAACTGAATCAGACAATTATTATATCTTTTATACACTTGGAAGAAACTAGATATGGATAACAGTGATCAAAATAATATCATTTGCACATGATTAAGATATCTAAAGTAGTCATAAACCATATACAAATTGATATACATAACATGAAACAAAATGTTGATATAATGAGAAGCTAAAGCTATGTCAAAACGCCAAATTATGCTTCAATCTGTATTATAACTCCATATCCTTGTTCTCCCGTGAATGAGGATGAACATTATTACAAAAAACATAAGTATATATAAGTCTTTTCACAAGGTAAAACCTCCTTGTGGATAATATCAAATTGTTTTACATAATCTGGGAACAATCCCAAAATCAACTAAACTAAGCAACTAAAATGCAAGCGAAATCTTTGGAATATCCCCTAACTGCCCATAATCTCAACTGCAATTTCGAATTTACCTGCAATAGAACACAATTATCAAATTAGAGAGATATTTCAATAACAAAATAATAAAAATTTGATCCTACAGACTTAGCTACAGAATCATCTGATTCTGTAGCTAGTCTAAAATAGCAAACAAGACTAGATAGAAATCAAATGAAATCTTTTAAAAAAAATCCAATTTAATTTTCTTTTAATGAAGATTAAAATCAAATTACTAATGGTTCAAGCAAATTTATCATTCAAATCAAACCAAATCGACAATAATATAATCGAAACAGGATAAGAATGCTCTTTTTAATTGCCATAAAATATGGTCAAATCGTGACAAGCCTGTTTCATATCAAATGAAATTAAGCAGTGAATCAGATAATATGCGATAATCGTAATCAATACAATAAAAATCCAACAAAATCGTAATCGATTTGCCACACTCTGCTGTATAAAATCCACATCGTTTTAATCAAATGCCAATATGGAAAGGTTGTTACGATTATAATCAAAATGGAACATGCGTAACAGCATCCACAAAACTTTGTCATAGATTTCGATTGCTGGGTATCACACGTTATGACAAAAATAATGATCATAACCATCATTGACTCGTTATAGCAATAGAAATAGATAGATATCATTCAATCAAGTGCAAAGATAGGTAAATTGTTTCGATTGTGTTCAAATAAAATCATACTCAATGAGTAACGACCCAACGAATTTCGTTATTAATCACCACACAGTCAACATACAGGAGCGTGATAGAATCAACAGTATCCATAATATAAACTGGGTAACTAATCAAAACGAATATGGCTGAGCTTAATTATAGAAACAAATCGTGAGACTGGATACAGTTAATTTTGTTCCTCAAATCGAATTCAAACAATATATTTATTGCAATCTGATAACACGGTCAAACAAAACAGTCTGAATCGATTGATTGAGTGTATCTATTCGCAATTTTGTCATGCAATAACAGAATGATATTCAAATTGGTTAGAAGACATAGAACAAATAATCACAACATCTAACCATATCGCATAACATGTAACCAATTCGAAATGAGATATTGACTATGTTCAGAATTGGAATACCAAAAACAACCTATGTTTAGAAAATATTAACAACTTCGATAATCAAGAGAGTATTTGATTGAAACCAAATCAAAACAATCAAATCTATCCCATGATTACTTGAATCAAAACCAAATCCAATCAAAACTTAAACGATAATGAAAATTGATTTATCAAAACAAAATTATATACGATAGTGCATGCTTGTGTGACAAAGCAGGTCCACAGTGTAAACAGAGTTTAGAAATAAGTGCAAGTCATACCAGTGAGGCTGTTCAAGCTATGCCAATTTTGAATTGACGACTGTTGTAGCCGACTCCACATTTTTAAACAAAATCGAACCTGTTGTTTGTTGTTTCTTATCAGTGGATGGCATCTTTGCCTTTTGATTGGTGAGCCTTGCAACTTGATCCTCCAGAGCATGAATTCTGGACTGCAACATTAGCACATAGAGGTAAGACCTTTCCAACCATGAGCCACACTGATCACATGGTGGAGCAGGTGGTTCGGATAGGACAGGAGGGGGTTTAGACGAGTCACCGGGGGTTTCACAAGCCATTTTGATGCCTGGATAATTAGGATCATTTTGCAAGCATGGTGGTAGGTTATTCACAAAATCATATGCGGTTTTATCACAAAGACCTTCTGAATAGGGATACTCACTTGCCAGGTAACGTTCAATCTCCGAGTCAGAGTCTTCGCTCACCATAATAGGGTCAGGATTAATAGGTGCTTTTCCCATGCGAGAAATTAACTGGGCGTTCTTCTTGCCTTTGGAATTGGCAGTGGGTTTGGCTTTAGGCCTCTTAGCCACGGGTTTAGCAGTTTTGACATGTTTGTTTGCAGAATTGGGTAGGTCAATAGGTGAATCGGGTAGGGGTGTAGGTAGCAGAGCACTATAAGGCACAGGGGGTATTGATTTCCTCTCGCTCACCATAGGTTTATCAACCTGTGGTGGGCTCGAGTCATCAAAATTATTCCGTTTAAGAAAATCCTCCCAACAGTGTCGGTGTAACGCCAACTCATAAACCATAAGCATTTTAATTAACCCGAAATGAAATAGACTGTTATCGGACTAGTTCCATTTGTACCTTTTAGACATTTTAAACATAATCCTATGAAAGTAGTAAGGCATATTAAGTTCATAGCCCATGAAAACCATAAGTAGCCGAAGGTGGTACAAGAAAACGAAACCATATGGGCCCTCGCAGGTAATGAACTGCTTGGTTACCATCAGCAAGTCGTGCTAGCATTGCCTCAGCATATTTGCGGGCAAACCCTTGTCCCAAGAACTCACCTTTTGTGACTGGAAGAGTAATGTCCACGGGACATCTTCCACTTTGCAATTTTTTGACCATTTCTGTCCGACAGCAGGCAGACTGGTAACTAAACTAAGAAATTGCTCATCAATTTCTAACTGGACATCTCCAACCTTGGCTCGACATCCATCGAAGGTTAATGCAAATTGCCAAACCACGCTAGGGTTATATCCATCAAACTTTCGTATGAAATTGAGCCATCCGAATTCCTCCAAGTCACTGTAAGCACCACCGAACATCAACAGTGCCTAGCTACCATTGGGCTCAGCCCTTACGACCGGAGCCATGGTGCGGGTGCATGGTAGGGTTTGGATTGAACACAACAAGACACAGGGGCAGAAATCGTTATGGCTAATAGCTGCAAGCGCGCAAAACGGGAATGAATTAATGTATGCATGCGAAGGTGGTGGGATTATCACCGCCATGCAGCATATTAATGGCATAGTACAGTGTTGTTCAATCAATAATAATAACGTTTAAAACACATTAATCGGCCAACCCGAAAATTCAAGCGGTGAATAACCATATCAACGTGCCATTAATCAATGTAAAACCAAAACCATAAATTATATTAATGCGCCATGCGTATAATTCAAACCAACATGAAATCCAAAAGTTTCACCAATGCGCCAAGTGTAAAACATTGCCATGAAATCAAACTCACCTTTGACCCATGCGCTTGTTGCATAGTCCAATGTTTTGATCAAAAGTTTTTTTAAAAACATGGTGACAATAGATAAAATCGATAAGTCAAGGGTTCATAATAGTTACGATCACATCATATAAAAACCTTTAATCCACAATGACCCCTATATAATGAAATACAATTCATCAATTAACATGCTCAATGCCTTTTCAAAAAATCAAATTGCGCAATCAAAGTAAGAGTAGGTAAATGGTCATAGTTTGAACAATCGTTCCAGCCGCTTAATAATAAACCAAAGGTAAGTACTAACTAGCATATCAATGAGTAGATCATGACAATTCAAATAACGATGGAGGATTTTTCACACTTTCAGTCCTGAAAAATAAATCGAAACCTATTTGCAAATGTCACTTGAAATGAAATTGTCATCTTTTTGCGAAATGCGACAGAAATTTGAAGTTCATAGACATAGGTGTAGGAAGCTTTTAGGGCAATTAAAAAAAAATTGAATTGGCTGCCAACAATGGCGACACAGTGGTAGAAGCAGTTATCTCTGTCGAAAGAAACAAATTCAGATTAGGACATCAAAGAAAAATTTGACTTAAAAACAACAACCAGAAAATCGTACAAACATCATCATTTACTATCTTTTTCAGCGATGTTTTAAAAGACGCAAACCAATAACAGTCTTAAGATCAGCAAGTTATGATTTTTATGATAAAATCTTTAATACTGTTGGCATGGCCACTACTGCCAACAGGCGTCCATAGCCTCAACAGGGTTTCCATTTAACCCACTCGGATGTCTGTATCCTGTCAAGAAGTTTTAGATTAGAATAAAGGACTTTAAAAGAGGTTTCTTATAATTTTACAGATTTTCATTTACCTAACATTGCTTCGCTGCCAGTAGGCCTGTTCAGTACCCCAGCGAAGTTGTCTTGGCTCCATGCTTGCATTTACCCACTGCCAGCGGACCTGTTTAGTATCCCGGCGGGTTTACAAACACTTCCCACAGCTCTTATTAATACTTTTATCTTGTTTTTCTTTTATGGATAGTTGAGCGGGGTGACGCTGAAAAATCTTGATATTTTATCATATTTTTTAGAACTCATTGTTATCACTGAAATTTCGTCCGCACAAGGCGACAAGAAATCAACATCATCAACACAGAAAAACAATCATCCATGGCACAAGGATTAACTCCACAGCACATCAAAAGGGCCAAAACTATACAAAGTTGGCTAAAAAGATTAAA
>JZKD02S1811364.1:397055-429404 GCA_000966675.3 Picea glauca
ATCTATAACTTGATTAGATAATTTTTGTACAACTTTGGTTAAATTTTCCAAATCAGAGTTTTCGGGTTGTGTTTTGTTTTGTGTAGGTCTGGGGAGAATTTCCATCTTCTTTTTGAAGGAAGAAACAGTCTCGGTTTCGTTGCTAGAAGAGTCCTTAAGTCTAAGTATGTCTTTTTCAATCTGAGTAGCCTCTTCGAAGGATTCTAACAACGTGGCCTTTTTAGATCTTTTAACCCAAATAGCTACACTATGATGTAGAGCTTTAGTGTAGTAACCTATTACAAGACTCTCAGCAGGCATAGAGTCTGGAAGGATTCGATTTTTAAGTGTTAAAAATCTTTGATTAAAATCTTTAACTTTTTCTTTTGAATTCATTTTTAAGCTTGAAAGATCCATGACTAAGACTTCCGGAGGTTTGCCATCTCCGAATTTTTCCAAAAAGCATGACTCAAACTTTTCCCATGACACTATGGTATGGGGCTATTGGGAAAAGTACCAAGTGGACACATTACCCTCAAAGGTGTAAGGGAACAACCTACAGACAACGTCTTCATGTTCAACGTTACAGAGTCTGATGGCTAACATAATTTTTTTGATATGATCTTCAGCTATCTGTTTTGAATCGCGATCAAACTTAGGAAGCCATTTCTCCGGGTGCTTAGGTAAAGGGTGCTGGGCTCCAGGTACAGCTACAACATCGTGGTCCAACTAGGGTCTAGTAGGGTTGTTCTGATTTTCCATTGGGGTAGTGGGTGTAGAAGGCTGAGAAGGTGGATTGCCTTCGTCAGAAGAGGAATATCCTCCAGAAGAGGAAGGAGATGAAGGAGGTGGTGAAGGAGGTATCCCAGATCCTCCTGCAGTAGGATTTGTGTCTGGATCTGTAGGATTCACAGTGGGATTAATACCACCTAACTGTTCTCTGATATCAGATAAGTCTAAAGGTTGACCCCATAGGCGGTTTGGTCACCTAAGACTAGCTAAGGCACTATGTGTCTTGATAAGAGATTGACGAACAATCTCTTGGAGATCACCACCTGTAGGATTAGGGGTGTTTGGCTCAAGTGTGATCTGCGGATCTTCGGTTGAAGTAGTTGTTGTTTGAGGGGGGATATTATCTTGTGGATGACTTCTAGTCACTATAGGTGTGCGATTAGGTGGAGGAGTAGTCTTGCGACCGCCTTGTGCCATTAATTAAGTTCAGGCCCTCCTTCTAGCGCCATTTGTTGACGGGCGAAATAGTCCGTCCATCAATTGAAAGAGTGGAACCGGTCTGGGGTTGTCTAAATAACCCATGTTGTTTGGAATGAAACACCTTGATGAGTTTAACGGCTCCGTTGGCCGCTCTAAGGTCTCCTAAGAAAACCAAAGAGAAAACTAACCTAAACTAACTAGTCTATCTAGAACAAAAACAACAAACTAAAACTAACTAATAATGAAAACAAACTAAAATAATTAAAACTAAATACAAACTATACTAACTATTCTACTATTATGTACAATCTACTCATTACTATTATACTAACTCAAATCAACTATCTAATTTACCAGCTGCAATATTACTTATTCACAAATGTACACTATAAACAGCTTACAGATTTAATTAAAACCTGCAAAACTCATGTGTTTTCTGCCCTAAGAAAGCAAGGAATCTTTTTGATTTTATATTTTATGAAAAAAAAATAAAACTACTGAAATTAAACGATCTAATATACTACTTCTATCTTAAACTAATATCTGAAGTAACTACTAAAAACAATAAACAACAGACTAGCTAACCTGGAAGCGCTCCTAGTTTATCCTGCGTATGATGATTTCGAAGTTGGTCGGAGGAAGTAAACTCGCACCGGTTAATCCCAAAGATTTTCGTAAATGATTGGTTGTGCTTCTCTTCAAGTTATTTACAAGACAAACAAGACATAAAAGAACATAATAACTTTATGATTATAAATCCCTGCAATAAGGGAAACCTGTTATGCAAGAAACTTATATTTTATAATTCAACTTATGAAGAAGATAAACCTGTCATTCATAAACTGAATCAAACAATTATTATATCTTTTATACACTTGGAAGAAACCAGATATGGATAACAGTGATAAAAATAATATCATTTGCACATGATTAAGATATCTAAAGTAGTCATAAACCATATACAAATTGATATACATAACATGAAACAAAATGATGATATAATGAGAAGCTAAAGCTGTGTCAAAACACCAAATTCTGCTTCAGTCTATATTATAACTCCATATTCTTGTTCTCCCATGAATGAGGATGAACATTATTACAAAAATCATAAGTATATATAAGTCTTTTCACAAGGTAAAACCTCCTTGTGGATAATATCAAATTGTTTTACATAATCTGGGAACAATCCCAAAATCAACTAAACTAAGCAACTAAAATGCAAGTGAAATCTTTGGAATATCCCCTAGCTACCCATAATCTCAACTGCAATTTCGAATTTACCTACAATAGAACACAATTATCAAATTAGAGAGATATTTCAGTAACAAAATAATAAAAATTTGATCGTACAGTCGCTACAGAATCATCTAATTCTGTAGCTACTCTAAAATAGTAAACAGGACCAGATAGAAATCAAACGACATCTTTTAAAAACAATCCAATTTAATTTGCTTTTAATGAAGATTAAAATCAAATTACTAATGGTTCAACCAAATTTATCATTCAAATCAAACCAAATCGACAAGAATATAATCAAAACAGGATAAGAATGCTCTTTTTAATTGCCATAAAATATGGTCAAATCATGACAAGCCTGTTTCATATCAAATCAAATTAAGCAACGAATCAGATAAGATGCGATAATCGTAATCAATACAACAAAAATCCAACAGAGTCATAATCGATTTGCCACATTTTGTTGTATAAAATCCACATCGTTTTAATCAAATGCCAATATGGAAAGGCTGTTACGATTATAATCAAAATGGAACATGCGTAACAACATCCACAAAACTTTGTCATAGATTTCAGTTGCTGGGTATCACACATTATGACAAAAATAATGATCATAACCATCATTGACTCGTTATAGCAATAGAAATAGATAGATATCATTCAATCAAGTGAAAAGATAGGTAAATTGTTTCGATTGTGTTCAAATAAAGTCATACTCAATGAGTAACGACCCAACAAATTTCGTTATTAATCACCACACAGTCAACATATAGGAGCGTGATAGAATCAACAGAATCCATAATATAAACTGGGTAACTAATCAAAATGAATATGGCTGAGCTTAATTATATAATCAAATCGTGAGACTGGATAGAGTTAATTTTGTTCCTCAAATCAAATTCAAACAATATATTTATTGCAATCTGATAACATGGTCAAAGAAAACAGTCTGAATCGATTGATTGAGTGTATCTATTCGCAATTTTGTCATGCAATAACAGAATGATATTCGAATTGGTAAGAAGACATAGAACAAATAATCACAACATCTAACCATATCGCATAACATGTAACCAATTCGAAATGAGATATTGACTATGTTCAAAATTGGAATACCAAAAACAACCCGTGTTTAGAAAATATTAACAACTTCGATAATCAACAGAGTATTCGATTGAAACCAAATCAAAACAATCAAATCTATCCCACGATTACTCGAATCAAAACCAAATCCAATCAAAACTTAAACGATAATGAAAATTGATTTATCAAAACAAAATTATATACAATAGTGCATGCTTGTGTGATAGAGCAGGTCCACAGTGTAAACAGAGTTTATAAATACGTGCAAGTCATACCAGTGAGGCTGTTCAAGCTATGCCAATTTTGAATTGACGACTGTTGTAGCCGACTCCACGTTTTTAAACAAAATTGAACCTATTGTTCGTTGTTTCTTATCAGTGGATGGCATCTTTGCCTTTTGACTGGTGAGCCTTGCAACTTGATCCTCCAGAGTATGAATTCTGGATGGCAGCATTAGCACATCGAGGTAATACCTTTCCAACCATGAGCCACACTGATCACATGGTGGAGCGGCTGGTTCGGATAGGACAGGAGGGGGTTTAGACGAGTCAGCAGGGGTTTCACAAGGAATTTTGATGCCTGGATAATTAGGATCATTTTGCAAGCATGGTGGTAGGTTATTCACAAAATCATATGCGGTTTTATCACAAAGACCTTCTGAATAGGGATACTCACTTGCCAGGTAACGTTCAAGCTCCGATTCAGAGTCTTCGCTCACCATAATAGGGTCAGAATTAACAGGTGCTTTTGCCATGCGAGAAATTAACTGGGCGTTCTTCTTGCCTTTGGAATTGGTAGTGGGTTTGGATTTAGGCCTCTTAGCCACGGGTTTAGCAGTTTCGAGATGTTTGTTTGCAGAATTGGGTAGTTCAATAGGTGAATCGGGTAGGGGTGTAGGTAGCAGAGCACTATAAGCCATAGGGGGTATTGATTTTTTCTCGCTCACCATAGGTTTATCAACCTGTGGTGGGATCGAGTCATCAAAATTATTGTGTTTAAGAAAATCCTCCCAACAGTCTTGGTGTAACCCCAACTCATAAACCATAAGCATTTTAATTAACCCGAAATGAAATAGACTATTATCGAACTGGTTCCGTTTGTACCTTTTAGACATTTTAAACAGACTCCTATGCAAGTAGTAAGGCATATTAAGTTCATAGCCCATGAAAACCATAAGTAGCCGAAGGTGGTACAAGAAAATGAAACCATACCGGCCCTAGCAGGTAATGAACTGCTTGGTTATCATTAGCAATTCATGCCAGCGTTGCTTCAGCATATTTGCGGGCAAACCCTTGTCACAAGAACTCACCTTTCGTGACTGGAAGAGTAATGTCCACAGGAAATCTTCCACTTTGCATTTTTTTGACCATTTTTGTCTGACAGCAGGAAGACTGGTAGCTAAACTAAGAAATTGCTCATCAATTTCTAACTGGACATCTCCAACCTTGGCTCGGCAACCATCGAAGTTTAATGCAAATTGTCGAGCCACGCTAGCGTTATATCCATCAAACTTTCATATGAACGGGAGCCATCCAAATTCCTCCAGGTCGCTGTAAGCACCATCGAACATCAACAGTGCCTGGCTACCATTGGGCTAAGCCCTTACGACCGGAGCCATGGTGTGGGTGCATGGTAGGGTTTGGATTGAACACAACAATACACAGGGGCATAAATCGTTATGGCTAACAGCTGCAAGCACACAAAAGGGGAATGAATTAATGTATGCGTGCGAAGGTGGTGGGATTATCACTGCCATGCAATATATTAATGGCACAGTACAGTGTTGGTCAATCAATAATAATAACATTTAAAAGACATTAATCGTCCAACCCAAAAATTCGAGCGGTGAATAACCATATCAACGTGCCATTAATCAATGTAAAACCAAAATCATAAATTATATTAATGCGCCATGCATATAATTCAAACCAAGATGAAATCCAAAAGTTTAACCAATGCACCAAGTGTAAAACATTTCCATGAAATCAAACTCACCTCTGACCCATGCGCTTGTTGCATAGTCCAATGTTTTGATCAAAAGTTTTTTTAAAAACATGGTGACAATAGATAAAATCGATAAGTCAAGGGCTCATAATAGTTAGGATCACATCATATAAAAACCTTTCATCCACCATGACCCCTATATAATCAAATATAATTCATCAATTAACATGCTCAATGCCTTTTCAAAAAATCAAATTGTGCAATCAAAGTAAGAGTAGGTAAATGGTCATAGTTTGAACAATCATTCCAACCACTTAATAATAAATGAAAGGTAAGTACTAACCAACATATCAATGAGCAGATCATGACAATTCAAATAACGATGGAGGAGTTTTCATGCTTTCAGTTGTGAAAACTAAATCGAAAGCTATTTGCAAATGTCACTTGAAATGAAATTGTCATCTTTTTATGAAATGCGACAGAAATTTGAAGTTCATAGACATAGGTGTAGGCTATTTTTAGGGCAATTAAAAAAAAATTGAATTGGCTGCCAACAATGGTGACAAACTAGGAGAAGTAGTTATCTCTGTCGAAAGAAACAAATTCAGATTAGGACATCAAAGAAAAATTCGACTTAAAAACAACAACCAGAAAATCGTACAAACATCATCATTTACTATCTTTTTCAGCGATGTTTTAAAAGACGCAAACCAATAACAGTCTTAAGATCAGCAAGTCATGATTTTTATGATAAAATCTTTAATAATGTTGGCATGGCCACTGCTGCCAGCAGGCGTCCATAGCCTCAACAGGGTTGCCATTTAACCCACTCGGACATCTGTATCCTATCAAGAAGATCTAGATTAGAATAAAGGATTTTAAAAGAGGTTTCTTATAATTTTACAGATTTTGATTTACCCAACATTGCTTCGCTGCTAGCAGGCCTGTTCAGTACCCCAACGAAGTTGTCTTGGCGCCATGCTTTCATTTACCCGCTGCCAGCGAACCTGTTCAGTATCCTGGCGGGTTTACAAACACTTCCCACAGTTCTTATTAATATTTTTATCTTGTTTTTCTTTTATGGATAGCTGAGCGGGGTGACACTGAAAAATCTTGATATTTTATGATATTTTTTAGACCTCATCAGAATTTTTTTGACACTGTCCTTTATTCAGCACCAGAAATGTTTTATTTCTAAAACAACTTGCTATGACAGGGAGGCATCCTTTTGAGTCATTCCTTTATGGAAAAGGGACAGCGTAAAAAGATAAATATGATCATGACAAACTTCACTCAGAGATTGAAATTAGTAAACTTCTTTAAAACAAATTTTCCAACATAAATATAATTTTTAGAAATATGTCACTGATGTTCGTACAACCTTTCAGAAGTTATTTTAGCAAAGAGATTTTCCCATGGTCTTTGTCTGAATAGCTCAGTGCACAGGCATGCATATTTTTCAAAAAAAACACAAAAACTGATCATTCAAATCAAACACCAAAAACGAAAAATAAAGGCAAAAATAAAAAGAAAAGGAAATATTTACATAATATACAAGGGTAGAAATCAAACAAAGTATCTGTTCATGGCTTGGCCATTCACCGGGTAGGTGTCAAGCTTCCCTTCAATATTCTGCAAACAAAAGGAACTAGGACCCAACTTTTCAGCAATCAAAAATGGCCCAAGCCACAAATTTTGAAATTTGGTGTGTTCACCCTTCCCTTCGTGTGGTTTGTCCCACTTTAAGACGAGATCGCCTACTTCAAAATTCCTATCAGAAGCAGAACTAGCATCGAACCAGCTTTTTATCAGTTGTTGATGTTGATCTAATTTACACTTAGCTTGGGTTCTTACTTCTTCTAACTTCATCAAAGCATTAATACGGCCTTCTAAAGGGGGACAATCTTCTTCTTGAACTTTTTGTGACAATTGGAGCGAAGGAAGAAGAATGTGAGGTGGCATAATGGATTCTCTACCATAAACGAGAAAAAAGGGCGAATTACCTATAGCGGCTTTGGGTGTTACTCTATCATCCCACAGTACATTCAGCAGTGCGTTGTGCCAGTTCTTGTGATTTTCAGCCATGGTTCTCTTGATAATCTTGATCAAGTTCTTGTTTATTGATTCTGCTAGGCCATTACCCCGAGGGTAATAACTAGTGGAATACTTCAGCTTTATTCCCTTCTCTAAGGATAACTCACTCATTTCAAGAGAGGAAAATTATGAAGCGTTATCAAAGACTAGACAATCAGGGATACCAAAACGGGTGATGATATTCAAGTTTAGAAGAGAGATCACATGAGTTGTGTTAACCGTTTTTAGCGCAGCAGCTTCAGACCATCGAGTAAAGTAGTCAGTGGTTGTCACAATATATTTGTGTTGTTGTGAGGATGGATGGTTAATACGACCAATGATATCAAGGCCCCATTGCTAGAAAGGAGAATCGACTGAAACGGGTTGCAAGGGGAAGGATGGTTTTTGCAATTGCCCTGATGCTTTATGAAAAATGATACACTTACGACACAAGGCATGGGCGTCCCTAAAAAGTGTTGGCCAGTAGTAACCGGCTCTTAAAACCTTATGAGGAGTGGTATCGCCACCGAAGTGACCACCAGCTTCTCCTGCATGCAACTCAAGCAAGAGTTTCTCTGCTTCGTCCTTTTCAAGACAACGCATTAGTATGCTATCAAAATTCTGACGAAACAGTATATCGTTAACCTGATGAAAGGAGGCAGACTTTAGTCTCAACGCTCTTCTTTTGCCTGGGTCAAGGTGACGGGGTGTTGATCCATGTTCAAGACAAAATATAATATCGTCATACCAAGGACTTACGAGGTTCTGTGTGCAACAAACCAAATTCAGATCGCGTTGTTCTAGGTTTGACGTATCACTACCTTTGTGCTGTTCAATTTTTGAATCAACTACTAACTTACATAACCCTTGGCCTCTCACGATCTGAGCTAGGGTGATTTCTAAGTCATACTCCTGCAAGGAGGTGACCCAGTAGGCTCTTTTCTCTCCTAACTCTTTTTGCACTAACAAATTCCTAAAGGCAGGGTAAGGGACAATGACCTCCGTCCTTGACCTCAAAAGATAAGACCGGAAATGCTTAACTTCCTTGAAGACAGCGTAGGATTGTCGATCGACTGCTGGGTAGTTAAGTTCAGCACCTTTGAAAGAAGAACTCATAAAGGTGATGGGTACTTCGTTGTTCTCAGAATTCTTCTGAGTTAGGACTGCGGCATAGGAACGATCAGAGGCAAAAGTATAGAGTGTAAAGTCTTGAGAGAAATCAGGGCTCATGAGAGACGGAGCATCTATTATGGCCTTCTTTATAGCATTGAAAGCTTGGTTTTCTGTGGGTCCCCAGTGATATTGGGTATGTTTCTTAATCAAGTTCTAGAGAGGCCTGACCATTTCGGAGAAACTGGGGACAAATCTTCTCAGGAAATTAATCTGGCCTAGGAAAGACTGAATGGATTTTTTGGAGGTAGGTGGGGGAAGTTTAGCGATGACTTGGGTCCTCTCGGGGTCAATAATCATTCCATCACTAGACACAATGAATCCTAGGAGTTTACCCTATTCTACTGCAAAGATGGACTTCTTGGGGTTCAAGGAGATGCCATATTTATGACATCGTAGCAGAACGGCTCGTAAGTGAGCTAGATGATCGTCTTTGTTTTTAGAATAAACGGTCACATCATCTAAATAGACTACTACGGAGTGATTGATCAAGCCTCTAAAAACAATTTCCATTTCTCTCTGAAAGGTAGCACCAGCATTAATCAATCCAAAGGGCATTTTCCGATAAGCATAAGTGCCCCACGGGGTACGGAAGGTAGTTTTTAATTGGTCTGATGGAGACATCAAGACTTGGTTGTATCCAGAGAAACCATTTAGTAAGGATAGCCTCTCGGAACCAGATACTTGTTGAAGAAACTGTTCCATGGGAGGGACAGGATAATTATCTTTATCAGACGCTTTGTTGAGGTTTCAGAAATCGACACAAAGTCGAATTTCCCCGTTCTTCTTCTACACTGGGACAAGGTTGGATACCCATTGAGTGTGTCTAACAGGAAAAATTATTTTAGCACCTAGGAGTTTATTCAATTCTTTTTGTACGGTCGGTTCTAGTTTAGGATGCATTTTCCTCAATTTCTGTTGGAAGGGTAAGGTTTGGGGCTTCATCGGGATGACATGTTGTATAATATTAGGATCAAATGTTTTAAGATCATCGTAAGTCCAAGAAAAGACATCCTTAAATTCTTTAAATAATTTAACAAGCGCAACTTTTTCTTGTCTAGAACATCCCAAGCCTAAGTTGATACACTGAGGATTTTCACTAGTTCCTAAATTGACTTTTTCATAAGACAGTGAGGAACTGTTGGTTTTACAATTGACCGTCTTTTTAAATTTATCTTCAAAATCATAAAACTTTTCTAGTCTAACAACAGATTTGGGTATGGAATTTACCATGTCCGATAAAGCTTTAGGAGATTTCGGATTAGGTATTACTGTAAAGTCGTGCAAATTGTCGTTGTGTGTTTGTTCATCTATCATAACACCTTGAAAGGTTTCCTCCATGTGCAGAAAGTTAATGATTTGCTGATCATCGTCAAATAATCTCCAGTTCGTGATATTGTCAGAAACAGATGGTCAAAACAATAGCTCCACGGAGAATGCATTTGGAGATAAGCCTTCTGCAGGAAGAAGTTTAGAGGCAACATTAGCTAGTAGATCCGCTTCGGCGTTATTTAATCTAGGAATGGAATTTATATTAAAAGCATAAAATATGTTCATTAAACTCCATACCTCATGCTGGTAAGATTTGAGATGCGAGGAAAGACAGTGTATAGAATTTCTCACCTACCTGACCATTATATCAGAGTCGCCGAATACAATTAGATTTTGAATGTGCATGTCCAAGGCTTTTCTGAGACCTTGTAATAAAGCCTCATATTCTGCAATATTGTTAGTACATTCAAATTCTAATCTACAAGCCAATAATGTTTTGTCACCTGCCGGATCGATAATGATGCAGCCTGCACCAGCTCCTTCTTTAGACTTGGAACTGTCGAAATATAAAGACCAAATTTGATTTCCATCGGGCTCATTTGACTGTTGGATAGAAGCTATTGGTTGTGTACATGCTATGATCTCGGACTGTTGTTGCGAATTGTTGATACGTGAAGCTTCAGCCGTGAAATTTCCGAAGAAGGTGTCCATCCCTTGGACTTCAGGTGAATCCGCTGGAGGTGTATATGGTTCATTGGGATCGTTCAAGTCTGTTACCGTGAACTTGAGGTAACGCTCACGATTCACCCTGATCTTGTTGGGCTTGCCTTTTTCTGGAATCCATAAGTGAGACCAGTTCGTTGCGAAGTAACCATGTAATTGCTTTGACCAGTCCCTGCTCAGAAACATGCCATACACTTCTGGAATATCCACCACAATTATATCAATAACCTGATGAACCTTTGGGTTAGACGATAATCTAATCAATACATTTTTCAGTTCGCCTATAACTTTAACATCCATTCGATCAAGTTGTATGATTTTCAAAAAGGATGGTTCTACTTCAGCGTTAATTTTTTGGCAGACAGACCAAGGCATCACATTTGACGATGCTCCTGAGTCAACCATACAATTATGCACATTTATGGTGAAGATTTCAAAATTTAAAAGATAAGGAGGTACATTTTTGCGAGTATTTAAAGTTGTAGCTTGTGATTTCTTACTCGCATTTTCTAATGCTACTTTATCTACATTACTTGTGTTATTTACATTATTTACATTATTTACAGGAGTTACGGGAAGGCTTCCTTTATCTTGAGGATCAAGGTTGTTTTTAGTGGAAGTCTTTTGCGGAGCTTTTCTTTGCACAACCTTATTACCATTTGGATTACCATTCTTGCCATTGTCTAAAATATTTTGCAACATCTTCTGTAACAAAAATGGAAATTTCAACAACTCATAAATAGAAATGTTAGGCCTTAATTTTTTAAGATCTTCAACAACATCATAATCTAATTTAGGGCCGACATTACTCTGTTTAATTTCTACTGATTTAGATTGCTTTGGGGGGGAAGTTGTAGAGTTCTCGGCAGGAGGTTTATTTGTTGTCTTACTCCTAGTGTTGTAAGGGTGAACAGTCTCGAAGTTAGCTTGGAAGATACTATCTGAGAAGTGTCCAAATATGTTCGGAGAAGACTCTTCTTCTTGAGTTGTTTCCTGCTCAACCTCCTCTTAAGGGACTTCAGGAGGGATCAAGTCATCTTGGGCTACTAGAATTGTCTGGAGAGCACATTGCAAACTTTCTAGGTTCAAGCCTTCGGGGTTCGGATTAGGTCGGTTGATGGGAAAAGGCTTTCGAAAAGGAGGTTTGTAGGGTCCTTTACTCGAAGAGGCTTCTTCTGTCGACCTTTTTAAATCTATAACTTGATTAGATAATTTTTGTACAACTTTGGTTAAATTTTCCAAATCAGAGTTTTTGGGTTGTGTTTCTTTTTGTGTAGGTCTGGGGAGAATTTCAATCTTCTTTTTGGAGGAAGAAACAGTCTCGATTTCATTGCTAGAAGAATCCTTAAGACTAAGTATGTGTTTTTCAATCTGAGTAGCCTCTTCGAAGGCTTCTAACAACGTGTCCTTTTTAGATCTTTTAACCCGAATAGCTATACTTTGATGTAGAGCTTTAGTGTAGCAAACTATTACAAGACTCTCAGCAGGCCTAGAGTCTGCAGGGATTCGATTTTTAAGTGTTAAAAATCTTTGATTAAAATATTTAACTTTTTCTTTTGAATTCATTTTTAAGCTCGAAAGATCCATGACTAAGACTTCCGGAGGTTTGCCATCTCTGAATTTTTCCAAAAAGAACGACTCAAACTTTTCCCATGACACTATGGTATGGGGTTGTTGGCCAAAGTACCAAGTGGACGCATTACCCTCAAAGGTGTAAGGGAACAACCTACAGACAACGTCTTCATGTTCAACGTTACGGAGTCTAATGGCTAACATAAATTTTTTGATATGATCTTCAGCTATCTGTTTTGAATCGGGATAAAACTTAGGAATCCATTTCTCCGGGTGCTTAGGTAAAGGGTGCTGGGCTCCAGGTACAACTACAGCATCCTGGTCCAACCAGGGTCTAGCAGGGTTGTTCTGATTTTCCATTGGGGTAGTGGGTGTAGAAGGCTGAGAAGGTGGATTTCCTTCGTCAGAAGAGGAATCTCCTCTAGAAGAGGAAGGAGATGAAGGTGGTGGTGAAGGAGGTATCCCAGATCCTCCTGCAGTAGGATTTGTGTCTGGATCTGTAGGATTCACAGTGGGATTAATACCACCTAACTATTCTCTGATATTAGAGAAGTCTAAAGGTTGACCCCACGGGCAGTTTGGTCACCTAAGACTGGCTAAGGCACTATGTGTCTTGATAAGAGATTGACGAACGATCTCTTGGAGATCACCACCTGTAGGATTAGGGGTTGCTGGCTCAACTGTGATCTGCAGATCTTCGGTTGAGGTAGTTGCTGTTTGAGGGGGGATATTATCTTTTGAACGGCTTCTAGTCACTATAGGTGTGTGATTAGGTGGAGGAGGAGTCTTGCGACCACCTCGTGCCATTAATTAAGTTCAAGCCCTCCTTCTAGCGCCATTTGTTGACAGTTGAAATTGTCCGTCCGTCAATTGAGAGAGTGGAACCGGTCCAGGGTTGTCTAAATAACCCAAGCTGTTTGGAATGAACCACCCTGACGATTTTAACGGCTCCGTTGGCTGCTCTAACGTCTCCTAAGAAAACCAAACAGAAAACTAACCTAAACTAACTAGTCTATCTAAAACAAAAACAACAAACTAAAACTAACTAACAATGAAAACAAACTAAAATAACTAAAACTAAATACAAACTATACTAACTATTCTACTATTATGTACAATCTACTCATTACTATTATACTAACTCAAATCAACTATCTAATTTACCAGCTGCAATATTAATTATTCACAAATGTACACTATAAACAACTTACAGATTTAATTAAAACCTGCAAAACTCATGTGTTTTCTACCCTAAGACAGCAAGGAATCTTTTTGATTTTATATTTTATGAAAAAGAAATAAAACTACTGAAATTAAACGATCTAATATACTACTTCTATCTTAAACTAATATCTGAATTAACTACTAAAAACAATAAACAACAGACTAGCTAACCTGGAAGCGCTCCTAGTTTATCCTACATATGATGATTTCGAAGCTGGTCGGAGGAAGTAAACTCGCACCGGTTAATCCCAAAGCTTTTCATAAATGATTGGCTGTGCTGCTCTTCAAGTTATTTACAGGACAAACAAGACATAAAAGAAAATAATAACTTTATAATTATAAATCTCTGCAATAAGGGAAACCTGTTATGCAAGAAACTTATATTTTATAATTCAACTTATGAAGAAGATAAACCTGTCATTCATAAACTGAATCAGAAAATTATTATATCTTTTATACACTTGGAAGAAACCAGATATGGATAACAGTGATCAAAATAATATCATTTGCACATGATTAAGATATCTAAAGTAGTCATAAACCATATACAAATTGATATACATAACATGAAACAAAATGTTTATATAATGACAAGCTAAAGCTGTGTCAAAACACCAAATTCTCCTTCAGTCTGTATTATAACTCCATATCCTTGTTATCCCACGAATGAGGATGAACATTATTACAAAAATCATAAGTATATATAAGTCTTTTCACAAGGTAAAACCTCCTTGTGGATAATATCAAATTGTTTTACATAATCTGGGAACAATCCCAAAATCAACTAAACTAAGCAACTAAAATGCAAGTGAAATCTTTGGAATATACCCTAACTACCCATAATCTCAACTGCAATTTCGAATTTACCTGCAATAGAACACAATTCTCAAATTAGAGAGATATTTTAGTAACAAAATAATAAAAATTTGATCCTACAAACTTAGCTACAGAATCATCTGATTCTATAGCTAGTCTAAAATAGCAATCAGGACTAGATAGAAATCAAACGAAATCTTTTAAAAACAATCTAATTTAATTTTCTTTTAATGAAGATTAAAATCAAATTACTAATGGTTCAAGCAAATTTATCATTCAAATCAAACCAAATCGACAAGAATATAATCGAAACAGGATAAGAATGCTCTTTTTAATTGCCATAAAATATGGTCAAATCATGACAAGCCTGTTTCATATGAAATGAAATTAAGCAGTGAATCAGATAAGATGCGATAATCGTAATCAATACAACAAAAATCCAACAGAATCGTAATCGACTTTCCACATTCTACTGTATAAAATCCACATTGTTTTAATCAAATGCCAATATGGAAAGGCTGTTACAATTATAATCAAAATGGAACATGCGTAACAGCATCCACAAAACTTTGTCATAGATTTCGATTGTTGGGTATCACACATTATGAAAAAAATAATGATCATAACCATCATTGACTCGTTATAGCAATAGCAATAGATAGATATCATTCAATCAAGTGCAAAGATAGGTAAATTTTTTCGATTGTGTTCAAATAATATCATACTCAATGAGTAACGACCCAACGAATTTCGTTATTAATCACCACACAGTCAACATACAGGAGCGTGATAGAATCAACAGAATCCATAATATAAACTGGGTAACTAATCAAAACGAATATGGCTGAGCTTAATTATAGCAACAAATCGTGAGACTGGATACAGTTAATTTTGTTCCTCAAATCGAATTCAAACAATATATTTATTGCAATCTGATAACATGGTCAAACAAAACAGTTTGAATCGATTGACTGAGTGTATCTATTCGCAATTTTGTCATGCAATAATAGAATGATATTCAAATTGGTTAGAAGACATAGAACAAATAATCACAACATCTAACCATATTGCATAACATGTAACCAATTCGAAATGAGATATTGACTATGTTCAAAATTGGAATACCAAAAACAACCTGTGTTTAGAAAATATTAACAACTTCGATAATCAACAGAGTATTCGATTGAAACCAAATCAAAACAATCAAATATATCCCATGATTACTCGAATCAAAACCAAATCCAATCAAAACTTAAATGATAATGAAAATTGATTTATCAAAACAAAATTATATACAATAGTGCATGCTTGTGTGACAGAGCAGGTCCACGGTGTAAACAGAGTTTATAAATAAGTGCAAGTCATACCAGTGAGGCTGCTCAAGCTATGCCAATTTTGAATTGACGACTGTTGTAGCCGACTCCACATTTTTAAGCAAAATCGAACCTGTTGTTCACTGTTTCTTATCAGTGAATGGAATCTTTGCCTTTTGACTGGTGAGCCTTGCAACTTGATCCTCCAGAGCATGAATTCTGGACTGTAACATTGGCACATCAAGGTAATACCTTTCCAACCATGAGCCACACTAATCACATGGTGGAGCAACAAGTTCGGATAGGACAGGAGGGGGTTTAGACGAGTCACCAGGGGTTTCACAAGGCATTTTGATGCCTGGATAATTAGGATCATTTTGCAAGCATGGTGGTAGGTTATTCACAAAATCATATGCGGTTTTATCACACATACCTTTTGAATAGGGATACTTACTTGCCAGGTAATGTTCAATCTCCAAGTCCGAGTCTTCGCTCACCATAATAGGGTCAGGATTAACAGGTGCTTTTTCCATGCGAGAAATTAACCGAGCATTCTTCTTGCCTTTGGAATTGGTAGTGGGTTTGGCTTTAGGCCTCTTAGCCATGGGTTTAGCAGTTTTGACATGTTTGTTTGCAGAATTGGTTAGGTTAATAGGTGAATCGGGTAGGGGTGTAGGTAGCAGAGCACTATAAGGCACAGGGGCTATTGATTTTCTCTCGCTCACCATAGGTTTATCAACCTGTGGTGGGCTCGAGTCATCAAAATTATTGCGTTTAAGAAAATCCTCCCAACAGTCTCGATGTAACCCCAACTCATAAACCATAAGCATTTTAATTAATCTGAAATGAAATAGACTGTTATCGAACTGGTTCCGTTTTTACCTTTTAGACATTTTAAACAGACTCCTATGCAAGTAGTAAGGCATATTAAGTTTATATCCCATGAAAACCATAAGTAGCCGAAGGTGGTACAAGAAAACGAAACCATACCGGCCCTCGTAGGTAATGAACTGCTTGGTTACCATCAGCAAGTCGTGCCAGCGTTGCTTCAGCATATTTGCGGGCAAACCCTTGTCACAAGAACTCACCTTTTGTGACTGGAAGAGTAATGTCCATGGGAAATTTTCCACTTTGCAATTTTTTGACCATTTCTATCCGACAACAGGCAAACCGGTAGCTAAACTAAGAAATTGCTCATCAATTTCTAACTGGACATCTCCAACCTTGGCTCGACATCCATCGAAGGTTAATGCAAATTGTCGAGCCACGCTTGGGTTATATCCATCAAAATTTTGTATGAACGGGAGCCATATGAATTCCTCCAGGTCGTTGTAAGAACCATCGAACATCAACAGTGCCTGGCTACCATTGGGCTCAGCCCTTACGACCAAAGCCATGGTGCGGGTGCATGGTAGGGTTTGGATTGAACACAAAAATACACAGGGGCAGAAATCGTTATGGCTAACAGCTGCAAGCGCACAAAAGGGGAATGAATTAATGTATGCGTGCAAAGGTGGTGGGATTATCACCGCCATGCAGCATATTAATGGCACAATACAGTGTTGTTCAATCAATAATAATAACGTTTAAAACACATTAATCGGCCAACCCGAAAATTTGAGCGGTGAATAACCATATCAATGTGCCATTAATCAATGTAAAACCAAAACCATAAATTATATTAATGCGCCATGCGTATAATTCAAACCAACATGAAATACAAAAGTTTCACCAACACGCCAAGTGTAAAACATTTCCATGAAATCAAACTCACCTTTGACCCATGCGCTTGTTGCATAGTCCAATGTTTTGATCAAATTTTTTTTTAAAACATGGTGACAATAGATAAAATCGATAAGTCAAGGGCTCATAATAGTTAGGATCACATCATACAAAAACCTTTAATCCACCATGACCCCTATATAATCAAATATAATTCATCAATTAACATGCTCAATGCCGTTTCAAAAAATCAAATTGTGCAATCAAAGTAAGAGTAGGTAAATGGTCATAGTTTGAACAATCATTCCATACGCTTAATAATAAACCAAAGGTAAGTACTAACCAGCATATCAATGAGCAGATCATGACAATTCAAATAACGATGGAGGAGTTTTCACGCTTTCAGTCGTGAAAACTAAATCGAAAGCTATTTGTAAATGTCGCTTGAAATGAAATTGTCGTCTTTTTGCGAAATGCGACAGAAATTTGAAGTTCATAGACATAGGTGTAGGCAGCTTTTAGGGAAATTAAAAAAAAAAATGAATTGGCTGCCAACACCTAGATCAAAGACAAGGAGCCAAACCCTGATTCAGGATATGATTATGAAAATACTGGTAAAACAGATCATCAACGCAGACCCCACTGCTATTGTCACAACTACAACAATTCAACCAGAAGAACCAACAGATCCAAAAGATGGGGAGTGCATTTTTCATTCATAGATGTGGGTGAAGGGGACCCCATTGCATTTTATTGTTGATAGAGAAAGCCAGAAGAATCTCATCTCAGCAGAGGTCATCAAATAGTTGGGATTGTTGACAACACCACACCCACAGCCATACAACATCGGGTGGCTTCACCAAGGACGAGATATTTGTATCATCCAACAGTGTCGATTGTCATACGACATCCAACCCTTTAAGGATGAGGTATTATGTGATGTTTCCCCACTGGATGTTTGTGATGTTCTCTTGGGCCAACCATATATGTGGAAGCACCATGTTGTTTATGAGTCTTGACCCCGCATGTCATTCTTTCTCTGGGCGTCATATCTATAGAATACCAGAGATAGTTCCAACTATATTCCCACCTAAACAGTGTTGTAGGGTAGTATCTCATACTAAAAAATTCATCTTCTTCACAATCTGTTCAAAAGGGGAACAGAAGGACACTACAATCGCTATAGACTCACCCCAAGCACCTTCTATCCAATAGGAGGTCGACAAGGTTGTCGCAAAGAGAAAATATTCCCTATGCACACCATCCTTTCATGTAGCTTGACTTGTTGAATAGCCTTAGCCTCAAAAGGTTCCTGAAAAACTTCCACAAACTCAACAATGCGACATCTCTAGCAAGGCAAGCAACTCACCAAGATGCAGATTCAGCAAATGTTTTTCCCTCTCCTCCAGGAAATCAATGCAATGGAGACCATTTCTTCCTAAGGAGAGAGGATTGATCCAGGTGGATATCGGTGGCCACCCACTTTTTCCAAGTGGCTCAAAACAATTTTCTGGCAATTTTGGTAATTTACTATTTTTAGCAGTTTTTAACTTCTAGGGCCATTTTGAGGCCCTAAACGATGGTTTTTGAGAAAACAGGGAGAAACATTGATCTACGATTGTTTCTCACTCAAAATTTGTATTTCTCGGATAGATATTTCCAACAAGCTATCGTGCGCCCCAAACAAAGATCGTATGCCAAAGTTACACCCCTGGGAGGTTGACGTATCAACTACCCCCATCGGGGCCTGCAAACCTTTTGGATTTTCATATTTCAGGGTTATGGTTTTGGATTTTCCTTATGTTAAAAATGCCTTTATAGCCTCATTGTAATAATCATCTTATTTTGAATGCGAGTAGCCGTCACATCTCTTCTCAGAGAAAAGTTTCCACCATTCTAGCGAGTCTTTCACTCTATATTTTTACAGTCTCCGTACATTTCTTTGATTAATAGAAATCATGTATTACTATGTATCTGTGTTTATGGTTTCATATCTGATACATTTCTACTATATTATTGAATATCTGTGATATCTCTGTGCATTTCTTTATTATATCTCTGTTCTCATTTTTTGTCGAAAATAATCCGGATCACATGGTCCAATGCCCATATGATCATATCATAATAGAGAAGAAGGCGTGGCCTTGCCGTTATTTTGTGCATCTCTTCTTGAGTGATGATTTTGTATTTGGTGGACAAGTCATCCTTCTCGTTATTACTATAATCATCCGAACAATTTATCGACTCAGATTGCAGAACATTGGAAACATACGTCCATGTTTTGATAGAATTAATACTTCGGGATGAGGTATCAGAAACAACATCTGAACCCTAACCTGAACTCTCGATAGCTTCCTTGGGCACTTTTCGTGGAGCCATGATAGAGAACCTTGCAACTAGATCCGTTGTCGGAAAGATTGAAAACAAAGACAAAATTTATTTTGGTGAAATGGCTCTGCACACAATAGAAATGAAAACTGAAATAATGAAAGAAATCCCTTTGTCTTGATCATTTAAGCTTGTGAGAGTCCTTGCTAATAGAATGGTCAAATCGTTTAATAGAAGGATTTACAAGTAAAACGAGATCTTACTATCCATCACCTCACTAAAATTCAAATAAATTCCATAAATGCTTGATGATTCATGACATGGAAAAACACAGAAACATTCAAAACTTCATCCATAAACTGTGTGTGTTAAAGGTTGTTTAAGGCATTAATTAATCTAGTTTAGTTATTTTAATTAAGTGAACTTTAGTCGTTAATCCCTTTTTTTGGCGTTTTTCATATCAGATGATTTCTCTCCTAGCCTTTGAATTTTAAAAACCCGAAATCACGATGGTGCGATTTAGTTGATTGTTTGTGATTTGACTTAAGCCTTTAATTAATCCACACTTAATTAATGAATATCATGACTTCATGGATCAAAGTTACAAAGGTTATTCCTTTTGGGGAAGCAATCGCAGAGTTGCAAAATCATGATAATGATTAACTAAGGTTTAAAGTGATTTACTCTTGATATTAACATGGCTAACTTTAACACAACTTCGCGACTTTGCAAGTTGGAGGTTTGAGAAACATTCAACGTGTAACTCCTGAGAGTGAGAGTACGAGGTAATAAAAGATGATAATCCCTACTTATTCATTTAGTAATGGTGATTAGAACTAAAAAACGTTTCACTAGTTCACATGTCGGGATATTGTGGCTTTAGTGCGTAGAATCATGAAATAAACAAAGTCCCAAAATCCAGCTTTTTGGGCTTAAGTATAACACTTCACCTATTTAGAGAAGGGCATCTCCAACACTCATGATGTGCCATATTAAAATTATATGTATTTGTACATTGGATCACATCAAAGTATATTCACATGGATAACATTCCACAGTGGCATTGAGAGATAGTTGGGATTGTTTATATGTTTGAGAACAAAACTCCCATGATTTTTCTGGAGTAACAAGTCCATCTTCTAATTCACCTACTCGATGAGGTTGAATTAGTTGGGGTGATCTCATGTAGTTGGATGTTCTTCTTGGAGAGGTACATGAAAAAATAGAAAGGGTTTGTTCAACAAAGGGAAAAAACAAAGAGATATATGGTAGAGGGGTACATAGTATATGATTCCTTCTATTATGCCAGTGAGTAAATAAAAAAAATTGGTGACACACTAGGGGAGGTGGTTTGGGATGACCAAAGAGATGAGAAGAAAAGGGAAGGGGAGCTACGCTAATTGAATGGAAAAAGGTGCTTGATAAGGAGTAAGTCATTTATATTTTGTCAAATTTGTATAGAGAAACTGTTTACACTAAAATTGATAATATATATTTGATCTAATACTATTTGTTTTGAATTATGTATACATTATAAAATTTAGAAATTGATGCCATCAATAAATTCGTTTTTTATAATGTGGTGGAAACATGACCATGGGTCATGTTGGCCCTTGACCAAGTTTTGGGAGATGCTTGGTCATGATTGACGATTTTTGGGACTTCGATAGCCTGTCGAAGATGGAGCGCCAAACGAAGTGGAGATTGCGGAATCTCAGCCCACTTTTGGGTCCCTTTTGGGTTTTTTTGGGATAATGTAATGGGAATGGGATGTCGGCCCATGAGTTTTTCCCATGTGTAGGCCTATTTTGTATATATAAATAAGTAATCTAGGAGATGTAATAAGTAGTACATCTATGTGATGGTAAATATTTCTATGTGCAAGTGATATATGTGATTGAGTAGGCTCTGTGCATTCTATTGAACTTGAAGTTTTAAGTGTAAGTCGTTGTAAGGAGTTGTCTAAGGCTTTGTGTTGTAACACAAGGAAGAAGGATCTAGTGAGCCACACAGATATTTTGTCCTATGTGAAGAAGGTTTTTGTTGGCTTTGTCTTGTAACTGATTGAAGACACTAATAAAGAAGAAGAGTTGGTGGACATATCCCTAGGGTGGGGGTGAACCATGTAAATCTGTGTGTTATTCTTTGTGCTTCGACTTGATTTGTTTATCCCTTATTTTGCTAAGTGCTTTGATATATTTAAATATATCTACTTATGCTTTTTTCTTCTTAGAGGTGTGTGAATGTTATATCTGACATGAATGCGGATGCTTAGTGATGATCTACTGGATCTGATCTATTTTACTGTTGCTAAGTGTTGAACTACCTTAGATCTAAGTGAATGTTGTGAGGCTTTGTGCTATCTACAAAGTATAATAAGGGTTGAATATTGACGAATGATCGAGGCTAAGTTCTCTGTAAGTGATATAATCACAGATCTGTGTCCCAATTAAGGTTGCAGACAGATGATTCTTACAACCACCCTTGCCTCTACCTCGGGTGAGACTTCATCTGCTTTGAAGGTGTTGCTGAAAGGGCTAGTAGTTAGGGTTTTGTTGGTGCATTGTTGTAGTGTTGAACCTTGGGTCTACCCCTGTGCCAACAAATGGTTCCGTTTCCGGGACCTAAAACTGTGATTACTGGGAACTAAAGAAGATGAAGCTTTGTGAAAAGATTCGATCTGAAACCATGGAAGATCTGTGAATAGATATGTTTCCCTAGTGTGCAACATCCTACTTGACCTGTGAAGCTTTGTGCCAAGAAAGAAAGGTCAGATCAGCAAGAAAAGAGGTTGATACTGAAGAAAAGAAGCAAGATCTCAATGCTTTGTGCTCTCAGAAAGGTAAAAGTGGAATCTTCTGATTAAAAGAGGTAATATCTATAAGTTATGTTCTCTGGTAAAGGTAAGAATAGTTAAAAGTTCTAGATCTGAAATCTTTGTACTATGTAAAAGTAAGATAAGTAGAAATTTTTGTTTCTAGAATATGGATCTAGTTATGTTTGATAGATTTTGTCTTGGCTTAAAAACTAGGGCATTAATAGATGAAACAAGGTTTGATATGAATATATCTGATAAGAATAGTGATATATATGTTATACCTATGCATAGAAAGAATGTTTGGACTAACAAATGGATGCAGGATCTTAGAAAGAATTTGTTGCAAGTTAGCTACCATGATCCTAGTGCACAGTACAGGAGAGGTTCGGGATCATTTAAAATAAATAGAGGATTAACCCTCTGTTACAGTTCTAGGAAACCGAGACATATAGCTAAAGAATGCACTGGTGGAAGGCCTAGTTGTCTTTGTTGTAAAGCTCTAGACAATGAGGTACTGGATTGCCCTAGAATGATTGCTAAGATTGAACGAAAGAATCTGAGCCAAGAGGTAGGTCCAGAAATAGCAAAATCCCAAAAAGAATCAGCGAAAGTATTTATACAGATGAAAGAAACCTTTAATGACCATCGACATGTTAGGTTATTAGAGATCCTTAAAGAAAAAGAATGTGTCGATGTAAGAATAAGGGACTTCGACATTGATTGTGTTATGGATAAGGAAACACAAATGAATATCATGAAAAAGAGAACTTGGGAATCTATAGGGAGGCCTGCTATGATTTCTTCATTAGGAGGAATAGGACTATTCATAGGAAAATTGGTAAACCTATGTGGATAGTTCACTCAGATATCTATGAATGCCAATGGAACTTCGACTGAAGAAGATTTTGAGATTATTAAATTTATTGAGGACAGTGCCATGTTTACCATGCTAATAGGAAAACCCTGGATTGATAGAGATTGAGCTAGATGAAAGGGAAAAAAATAAGTTTTGGAACAACATAAACAAGAGTTACAAGAATTCATGACTAGAAGGATCACACAGATGATTAAACAACAAGAGAATAGGTCGAAGCTATTTCTCACTAGAAACACTAATGTCGAAGCTACAAGAACATTGGAAGACCCCCAGAAGACTGAAGTACCTATCCCAGACAAAGAAGAAATATTACCCCTGATTCCTAGGAAAGAACCTCAATAACGCGTAGTGACTATGCTAAAAGAAGATAGGAATCAAAATGACAAAAAACGGACTAAGTTGAATATTAATGGAAAGAAGGCTAGAAAGATAAGTAAGAAGAGGGATAAGATTGAAAAGTTACAAAAGGCTCCAGAGGGGGCATCACAGAAAGAAAAATTGTAGAGTGGTAGCTTTGCAGGGATATCAGAACAAAGACATAGGTCACTTCATCGTGGCAAAGCAATATAGCCATTCAGAATGATATATCTGTTCGGTTGATTCTTCGAACAGATGGAAAAACATTTATGGCTCGCCACCTAACCATTGGACCGTGCCATAATGGACATAACAAAAGTTAATGAAGCCTCATACTCATTGCAAGCACTCTGTTGTTGAGTTCTCTCTATGAAAGTCATTGAAATAAAGACCGAAGAAAGAATCCTACAGCAAGTGGCACAACTGGAAGAAGTAATCTAGAAGCTCTAGCAGTGCATTGCAGAAGTACCAGAGACCCCGCAGGAGATTAGAGACCAAACTGAAATAACTGCCCACGACACAGTTGATAGACTGAAAGCTCTTGCCTTGGACTGCAAGCAGTTGAGTATCTGAGCACTCAAACATATGATAACCTCACCAAAAACCCAGATTTATATAAATTGGAGTTGCAGCTCCAGGAGTCGAAGTATGAAGCTAAAATTCTACAGATGCAGCTGAAGGCCCTATCACATGTAGAAAGAATGAAGAGATCTCATGAGCAGTGCATGACCCAGTAGCAGATCCATACGATCTAGAGCAAAGTGATGGACGTGACTCAACGATTTCAACCAATGCAAGATAAGGCATGTCAGCTATTCACAGAGGTTGAAAGTTGAGGAGCAAAGCTAGAATAGGTTGTGAGTACAATCGAACAATGCCTAGAGGGACCCATCAATGATGCACTCATCCAGGATTTTGCTGAGCAAGAGATCGTAGCACAACAACAGGTCCAAGCATCTCGTGCCAAGCTCGACACATTCGACACAGAATTGATCAGACTAGAGTGACTCGGGATGAGTAACAGGTGAGTGTTGGGGGCTTGTTGGACCTTGATCAAGTTTTGGTAGATACTTGGTCATGATTGACTATGTTTCGGACTTCGACATCCTATCGAAGATGGAGCACCAGATGAAGCAGAGATTGCAGAATCTCAACCCACTTTTGGGTCCCTTTTGGGTTTTTTTGGGATAATTTAACGGGAATGGGATGTCGGCCCATAGGTTTTTCCCATGTGTAGGCCTATTTTGTATGTATAAATAAGTAAGCTAGGCAATGCAAGAAGTAGTACATCTATGTGATGGTAAATATTGCTATGTGCAACTGATCTATGTGATTGAGTAGGCTCTGTGCATACTGTTGAACTTGCAGTGTTAAGTGAAAGTCATTGTAAGGAGTTGTGGAAGGCTTTGTGCTATAATGCAAGGAAGAAGGATCTAACGAGTTGCGCAAATATTCTATCCTATGCGAAGAAGGTTTTTGGTGGCTCTATGTTATAACCAATTGAAGAAACTAATACAAAAGAAGAGTTGGTGGATGTAGCCCCAGGTTGGGGGAAAAATAGGTTGTAAAAGAAGCATAAATTGACCTCCAAGGAAAAAAAATATGAGGTACACACTTTTCTCAAGCATATATCTAATAAGTCCAAGAATTGTCATCCTTTTTGTCCTCTTTTACATAGTCCATGTCTCTTTGGCCTTGCCATTTTATTCTTTATTAATCCTTTTTTATGTTTGGATCTTGAGTTTGGCACTACGTACTTTTGAATTGAATGTTTTCACATTCCATTTATTATATGGAAAATAAGTAGGAAAAATACATGTTTTTAACTATGTTAGGTGTGTTACAGGAATGTTGAGGATCCACCCTATAGGATTGATGTGGATCATGTTCTATAGGAATGCTACAGATCATTTTCTATAAGAATTTTGTGGACCGTATTCTACAATGATGTTGCAGATTGCATTCTAAATGAATGCTATAGATCTCATTTTATAGGAATGTTACAGATCCCATGCTATAGAATTTTTTGTGGATCACAGATCGCACGATGTGGATTCAAGTCTCCTTCACTTGGTGTGACATGGAAGGATCCAATTGAATGTGGACTTGATTCCACTAATTTTAGTTAAAATATTTCTTATATGGATTGTTGTTGATCACACAAATAGCTCATAATTGAGTTCCTCATTTTGAATATTGAAAGATTGTGTAGTTAGGAAGGAAGACAATATTAATGTATAATTGTGTATCAGACCATAAATCTAACATTCTCAAATATATATATGTAGTTTGAGTGGGCCTAATGGTTAAGAACATGTGTTTCCTTTTAAGAGGTCACAAGTTCAAATCTAGAGGGGATAGGGTATGTATACCTCCGTACACTTTACCATTCAAATCGCTAGGTAGAGGGGGGTCCCTTGTCCCACAAACAAGGGGGTCTCATACACCAATTCAGTGTGGCTTGGTCGTGACCTTAAAAATAGATTACTATTATTATTATTATTATTATAAAAACTAAGAATCATTGATTCTCAAGAATTTCCTTAAATTGATGTTCTTAATTAAGATATCTTTGAATTTGTATAAAAATAAATCTCTCGCTTCTGTAGAAGGGGATGGAGAGAATGATAAATACTAAGGGAATTGTATAGTATGATAGACAAATTGTTTTGGTAATTCAATGGTTGTGTATAGAGAATTATTATGCAATCTAATGTCTGTTTGAATTAAGTAGGTAGCTATTGTATCTCTAGCAACACCCTAATGTACGAAGGTAGGGCCCAATCAATAAGGAACATGTGTTTTGTTTTATTTATTTGGGTTGTATTATATTTTTGTAGACCATAGATTATAGTTGCACATGTTATATTTTTTTACTCTTCCTCTAAAGTTGACTAATTTATAATACAAAGAGTGTGATTTATAGTCATCATTTATCCCTTCATATAGAATTCAATACAAGAGTTCTAACTAATGTAAGCATATCTTCATAATTAGAGTGTGATTTATGTTTAGAGTGTGGTTAAACATCATCATTTATATATTTATAATTGAACAAAGAATTCAATACATGATTTATAATTGATGTAAGCATATATTTGTGTGATTAACATTTAGAATGTCATTTCTCATCATCATTTATCTCTTGATAATTGAATGGAGACTTCAATACACGATTTATAATTGATGTAAGCATATTTTGATGTGTTTGAAAAGTTATATCTTATTAGTTTTAATAATCCTTATATGAATCCTTTTAGTAAAATATCATGATAGATAAATGTTGGGTTGTTATATTATTTGTAGTGAAATTCTAGTTGAGGTGAATCCACTGAAGGTCGAATTTAAGGTGGATCGACAACAAGTCAAATATTGAGGTGAATCAACTTGGTAAAGTCAAAGTCGAATGTTGAGGAAATTAGACATGGTAAATGAGTCAACAAAAATTTGAATAGGTCAACCAACATGAGGTTGATACGCATATGTGTGGTGGGCGACTGAAGATCAAATGAAGGCCGACTGGTAGTCGACTAGTTATAGGACTTGAATTCGACTATAACAAAATCCAAAGATTTGCGGGATTTGTAGCAAATGATCTGCATGGATATGTAACTTTTTTGGGCACCAAATATTTAGAGTTTTTCCTATTGTAAATCATATAAAGAGGCGTGTTGTAAGGCTGTAAAGGATAATGAATGAATAAATCATAGGATAGTCAATCTTTAGAGAAATATTTATATTTAGCTTGCAAGTCATGCAAATGTAAGACATATTGGATACAAGGTTGTTCTTACATAGGCACGAGGGTATGATGTTGATTGTGTCTTAGGTGTGGACCAATGTTAGACATGTAACCTTTTATTCATATTGAATAAGACAACAAGAGAGAAAAACACTCAAGGAATGTCGGTTTTCCCAGTTTGGTTTTCCAAGGTAAACTATCTGTGTGCTATGTGATTGCTTTGTCATTTATGTTCTTGAAATATCTTCTTCTCCTCTGCTAGGTTTAGTGTGGAAGTGTCTCTCATTTCCTGACAAGTGGTATCAGATCCGTGTTATTCTTTCTTTGATGAATGTATCAGATCTTGATTTACCAATATTGAACTAATTCCTAGGTACAGTAAGAGTCGTAAATCATAAATTGTGTTAAAGATCGTGGTAAAGAATGGCAAGAAGTTAAAGAATAGAGATAGAAAAATTCAATGGCTAGAATTTTGAGATTTGGAAGCTTAAAATGGAAGATATTATTGTAGATCGAGAACAATGGACAATGATCTGTCTAGATACCTAGCCGACATGCATGTTGATGGAAGAATGGGAGAAACTGGAAAGAAGAGAAAGAAGTATGATTCGACTTTGTTTTGCAGATTCGGTATTGTTGAATGTCTCTAGTGAATATTTAGCCAAGAAACTGTGGGACAAGTTGGGAAGCTCATAGAAGTCGAAATCTTTGGTAAATAAGTTGTTTCTCAAAATGAAATTGTATCTTTATGAGAATGAGTTATGGCAGTTCATTGATTGAGCATTTAAATGTGTTTAACACCATTTTAAGACAATTATCATTTGTGGATATTAAAATCACTGAGGAGGAGAAGTGTATAGTCCTATTATGTTCTTTTCTAGACTCTTGAGATAGTGTAGTCGTGGCTACAGGGTGTTTTATCCCCATTTTATGGATAAATAAGGAGATTATGTCTCGGGGCCCTTGGGTTTCCCATACGGAGTACTGAGAGACTACATCACCAACAATATCCTTTTGCACAGATGGAGACCCTTCTCACCACCAAAGAGGTCACATATTTTCAGATGGCATCCACCACATCAGTTGCCTTCTGGAAGGTAGTGGGCGTTGATCCATGAGCTACAAGTCAATATTATGGTGAGCATCATTTCAATAGTTAAGGAATTTAAGTATGTTGTATCTTAGATTTCTTTAGATTTCATGATATATGCTTGGACATTATGCCTTTTTTCCATGCTTCAACTTGGCGATTGACATTGTACCCTAGTAAGTGGTCTTCCTTGGGGATGGTTTTTCTACTAGGAAATCCCTTGAAGAGTCATTGTACCATTCCCAACCATACTTACCACTTTCCATCATTATTTCCCCCTATTTCCTTATCTCTTGGGATTTTAGGGTGTATTGAACCAAGAAGGGATTGTCCCTCATTGTTAAGAACATGAATAGATCTATCAATATAATCACCACAAATACTAAATACACAATAGATCCACAAAGAAAGATAGAAGAAACCACACTTTATTACTACCAAACCCTTGAGGTAGGGCAACACCATACAAAGGATCCCATTATGGAAGGGATCCTCTCCTGTTCACTTGCCTCTTTGAGGGGGCATCCTCCTATTGAACTATAGCTCCAAATACAATATTTATTTTCCTATCCCATTACATTTCGTGAACCCCTTTATATAGTGCTACCATCACCTAAGAACATTCTAGAGGAGGAATCTTCTAGAAGTAGAACCTTCTAAGAAATCCTCTTACATTTATTATATCCAACTACTCATTTATTATATCTAACTACCATAGTGGGTCTTATTTAATAATATAGTGGACCTAGTCCACCTTATAATGAATGGCCTTCAATATTATCATTATGGGCTCTCTACCCCACCCCCACTACCTCTCTAGCTACCTTACATTCCATCCCCCTTATGAAAGCGTTGTCCTCAACGCTTGATGTACAACCATATACCAAGGTCCTATGGATAAGTGTGGACCATAGTGCTAAAGTAGACTAGAGAACCAAGGTCCCATTGAGAAATGGTAGCCACCATGCTGAAGTAGTCCAACCGCCATTGTAAACCAGGGTCCCATGTCCAATTTCTCATGTGAACCGCACATGGAAGATATTGACACCTAATAACAAACTGAAAATGATGCTCCCAATACTGAGACGTATCATGTGGATCCAAATAAGAATATCCATCTACATAGTGGGAGATGATCAAAGATGAAACTGGAAGGAAAAATACCATTGTAGAATATGCAGGTTAGTTGCTGGTAACTAGATTCTAATGTGGGACATTGATGTTCTCTATAGAAGGTGGAGTAGAGTCATTAAATAAAATATGAAAGTGATTGTCATCCCAGAAATGAGAACTATTCATATACCAATTATCACAATCAGCCTCAAAATCATACCAAGCATATATTTCTTTATTATATTCATCACTAATGTTCGTCATAAGAAATATCTCCTGCATTATATCCAATGAATCTTGAAAACTACGAAAACTATCATTGAGGCCATCTACAAGGTCATGCAATCTAGCATCCAATGTGTCCTACAGTTGAGATTTGAATGCTTCAGTAATTTGTAGAATTTCTTTGAGGGTTTGAGAGGAAATAGCCATGTGAGCACCCTATGAACTCTTCAGTCCTGTAGCCATCATGAGAAAACCCAAAAAATAAAAAAATAAGTTACGGCTCACAAAAAAACCCAAAAAACCCTAAAAAACAGTTGAATTTAAAATCCTCATAACTTCACTTCCCGGACTCCGTTTCGGCTGATTTTTTTTTTGAAATTGAGTAAAATTGTGAGAGTAAATCAGATTTGTAATTTTTTTGGGCAAATTAAGGCTCCAAATGTTACAGAAATAAATAATAATAAAAAAAATTGTCTCGTCGTCCGTGGAAAAAACCCTGAAAATTGCATATTTTAAAACTTCAATATCTTGACTTCCCGGACTCCGTTTCGAACGATTTTTTTTTCAAATTGGGTTCTTTTATAAGAGGAACTCAGATATACAACCTATTTCTACAAATTTTGCATAAAAATATACAAAAAAATTCTGGAATGTCGTGACCCTCTTTTTTCTTCTCCGAAAAAAAAATCTGCAAAAATAAAAAATATTTGCCCATAATGTCTTCCAAGGAAAGTGCTCTAATTCCACTTGTTAAGAAACTGAATAGATATACCAATATAATAACCACAAATATTGAATACACAATAGATCCACAAAGCAAGATAGAAGAAACCACACTTTATTATTACCAAACCCTTGAGGTAGGGAAACACTATACACTTAAGTTGTTCTTAAGGGGGGATGTTAGGATATTTAGACACTTAGGAGTTAATAAGATCTACTTGGTCTATTGTGTCATTAGGTAAAAGTGTGTTTTCTACTATGTTTCTTTAGTATGCATTAGTATGCATTTGTAGTTAGGAAATCCGACGATCACGATATATTCCCAGCATAGAGTGATCCGATGGTTCATACTCTCATCGATCTTAATGGCCATTGATCTATGGCTTAGCACCCGATTGGTCCATGATCTCTATTTAAAGAGAATGGAGGTTCATTTTTCGATGATTGATTGTGAGAAACTCTCTTGTAAAATCTCTATGTAATCTTTTTCTTTGCATTAATAAACTGCTCAAAGTGGCCGCATTGGCTGGGGCTATGAATGTTTCCCCGTAGGGGTTTTACCACGTGAAAACATCGGTGTGTTGATATTTGATCTGGTTATGTGAGTGGTTACTGAAAGTGTTCGTCCTCTGTTGGAATCCCTGTGTTGTCGAACACCCCCCTCCCCCTTATAAGGATTAGTAACTTACAATTTCTCTCACCTAATGAATATGGCGTAATAGTGGGCCTAATGCTTAAGAGCATGTGTTTCCTCCTAAGAAGACACAAGTTCAAATCCAGAGGAGATATGGTATCTATACCTCTAGTCAAATGGCTACTCAGAGGAGGACCATTGTCCCACAAACAAAGGGAAATGATTTTGATTGTATAGAGGAAGCTCTCTATTAGGTAACTTATAACATCCATATATTAGACACATAAATGATGATATTCATACTAACTGAATAAAAAATTAAAATAAAGCATTAAAATAATTGTAAAAAATCCACAAAATAATAAATTAATATTAAATTAACAATAAAATAATAAAAAACATTAAAATATCTATAAATAAAAAAACACATAAATAACAAGTATCTATGGATATAAATTTATAGAAACTTATTTTTAATCATTTAAATTAAATTTGAATAAAAAAATTATTGATATAAAATACTGATAACAAAATATAAAACTATCATCATTATTATTGATGATGATGATTAAAAGAAGCTTTCCGCTATCAGTATACTTTTGTTGAGTTAAGAGGTTAGGAAGGTTGGTAGTGTGACAAAAGGCTAGACAATCTAAGAGAAAGTGTTTTTCATCTTCAACCTTTTTAGTGTCACAAAGGTGACACACTCTTTCATCTGATGGCATTTTAGATATTAACCAATGCTTGCTCGTGAGAATTTGTTCTTATCTTAGCAATGCTTATTTTTTTCATTACACTTGGTAAAACACATAGATAATTTTGATCTTCTAAATTATTATTATACAAAATTCCTACATAAGAGAATCAAATTTGATATTATCTTTATTATACAATAAAATATATTATTTATTAATAATTATACTATTATTTAATAAAAATAATTTAAAATAATTTAATAAAAATAATTTAAAAATATTAATTAAAAATAATTTTTTATATTTTTCATTTAAAAATATAACTAAAAATGATAATTTAAATTATAATATAAAATAAATTTTTTAAAATTAATAAAAAAATTAAATAAATAATTTAAAAAAATTAAA
>JZKD02S1811364.1:508852-520762 GCA_000966675.3 Picea glauca
TGAAAATCTGTCTCTGTGTGTATTTTATGTGTGACTGATGATCTTTACTCTTACTATCCATATGATGTATGTTGCTTGATGACACATGAAGAAATATTAATAATTGTTAAGAAGGAATAAAATTGTTTAAGCTTATAAACAACTAATTCACCCCCCCCGTCTCAGTTGTTTTAGTATTTCCAACAATGGTTTCTTCCTTCCTCCTTTGGTGTGAGTAGCTAGGGATTGATCATCATCTCTTGCTAGTAATGCTTCACAATTCACTACTCTTGTTTCTTCTCGGATGCACTCTTCCCATAGACCATCAAACAATAGTTTCTCTGTTCTGGCACAAATCATTTGGATGAATCCATCCCAAGGTCTTGTGAGACCATTTAGGGTTGTCATCACAAATTTGTATTCATCTATAGTATCTCTGATTTCTTTTAGTTGTTATTTGAATTGAGATATTCTGGATTAATATTCCTGAATAGTTTCTCCTTTCTGCATCCCTGTATTCTTCAGTTGAGCTCTTAGATTCATCTTCTGGTTTATATTCTTTCCTTCATACAGTATATTCAAGGCATCAAACATTTCTTTAGGAGTCTTCTTAGATGATACATAAGAAATCAGGTGGTCTTTGATTGAATCTGCAATGATTCTTTTGGCCCTGATTGTGTCCTTTTGATGCTTTGCCTTTTCTGCAGCATCGGCGGGTTCTGACACTTCTTCTTTGACGAATCTTGCTAATTCATTCTCTTCAAGAATGAGGCCAATCCTATACTTTCAGGCATGGAATTTTTCCACTCCTTATATCTTGTCAACAAGTTTAACCATTGCAGATATCTTTTACATGGAGCTAGGAAAATGACCGAAAAATGAAAGTGTTCAAAATCAAAATCTGAACTTACCAGGAGGTGCACTTGGCTGAGGCAAGTAGTATGGTGTGTTTGGATCTGAGAAAATTCAACTTTTTCTCCTCCAAACTTGACCAACAGATTTTTGGACTCGTGCTTCTGGTTCTCTGGTACCTCTGGTACTCTGGCACTTCTGGTACACTGGTTTTCTGGTACTTCTAGTACTTTGTGAAACTAGGGTTTCACTTTCTGGGAGATCCAACCAATGAAAAGGTGTGTTGAGAGTGCCAAAGTAATCCTTTATGGAGGGCACACTTTTTTAGGTGGTTTTAGGGCTGAAAATCTTCACCATCAAAAACCCCTAATTTGCATGTACGACAATAGTGACATTTTTCACTCTTGTGAAAGATGCTTCCTTTAGCTTGGCTCTGATACCATGTTAATGTTTAAACCATTATTATGGTTCTTTGCATTTCAATAGATAACAATAGCATAATACAAGATCACTAAGAAATACACAATCACAAGAGACACAACATTTATCTTGGGAAACCCTCTGGGGGAAGAAAACCCAACAAAACTTCCTTATTATAAATAGCCAATACAATGCCAAGATATAACTCAAACAAATACAAAAGATCCTCTCCCAAATATGTGCCACTCTCTCTCTCCTTCTTCTCTAACTACAATTTCAAAACTTGTCTCTCAATGAGCAAGTGAGTTGTGTCTCTAAGTGAGGCGTTAGCCTCCTTATTTATACAAGATTGGCATGTGTGAAGTGTCTCTTCACTGGTAGGGCCAACTTCTCCAACTGGGTGGTTATAACCACCTTTATTATATTTTGGGGCCTCTTGATATATTTTAGGGCCGACTTCTTCTTTTTCCTTTTACAATTACATTATGACCAATCCACAAAAGGGGATTTGGTCCTTTTACAATAACCTACATGATCAATCCACAATGGGGATTGATCCAATGAATAATATAGCAAATAATAATAAGAATACACTTTGCAGTTACATTGTTTTAACAGTTGGTGCTTCTGAGGGTTGGTGCTCTAAATATAAGGGAGTTAGTGCTTCCTAGGGTTGGTTCCCTAAAAAAAAAGGGAGTTGGTGCTTCCTAGGGTTGGTGCCCTAAAAAAGGGGATTTGTGTCTCCCATAGTTGGTGCTCTAAAAATGATTGGTGTCCTTCACTATTATTTATAAAATCATTGTAATTTCTATTAATTATATTTATATAATTGATTTTACAAACAAGTCTATTGTTGATATATTGTGGTAATTAACATAATATAAAAGTAACTGCTAATTTTTGAAAAAGGGTAATACTAATTCACCCCCCTCTTAGTATTCCAACATTTTGTATCAGATCCGGTGCCTTCAAAACAATCTAACAATTGGAAGGTAGATCCTGAATATGGATCAACAAGAGGGAATGTCTAACAATAAAGTACCATTTTTCAATGAAGGTGGCTATGCTCTATGGAAAATAAGAATGAATAACTTACTATTGGCTCTTGGTTTTGATTGTTGGAAATATGTTGTAGATGTTTACATAACACCAACTAGTCCACCCAAAGATGTCACAATGACAACTCAAGAGAAGTTAATGCAATTCTAGGAGGACTGACAAATTCTATATGTGTGAAGGTTATGCATTGTAAGTCAGGAAAATAAACATGGGACAAATTGGAGATTTTATATGAAGGAGATAGAAAATTCAAGGAAGCCAAACTATAGACCTATAGAACTCAGTTTGAAAATATGAAAATGAAAGAAGAAGAGAACATTGTTGAATACTTTCATAGGGTAGATGAAGTGGTTAATTCAATCAGGGCAACAGGAGAAGAACTTACAGATAAACCTATTTTGAAAAATATACTAAGGTCATTACTTATGATATATGATCCCAATATCTCTACAATTGAAGATAGGCCTAATCTTGACACACTCACAGTTGATCAACTTCATGGATTTTTTACAACATATGATATGAGAACAGAGACTGATAGACCATCAAAAGAAGAAACACATTTTAAGGTATATAAAGAAAAGAAGAAACATGAACATATGTCTCATTAAGATCATTCATACATATCATATGTAGAAGAGGCCAACTTTATAAAGAAACTCCAAAAAGGATTTGGAAAATATAAAGGAAAGTTACCATTCAAATGTTTCAACTGTGGTAGAATTGGACACTTTGCTAACAAATGTTTGTATCCCAAGTAGGAGGAAAACGATGAAGAAGTTCACAACCAGAAAAAACAATACAAGAAGAAATTTTATAAGAAAAAGAAAAACTTCTACTCTAAAGAAGACATAATCTCTTCAGACATGAGTGAAGATGAAAATTTAGAGCTTCTATTAATGGGAATGAACACTAAAAATAATGATGTGGATGATGAAGAAAATTCTGAATTAGAAGGAGAAGTGAACCTAGAAGCAATTAGTGCTCTGGAGGAACTAAGAAAGTATAAAAATAAGAACAAGCTACTTAGGGCACAAATTCAAGAATTTGACGAATCACATCAAGAAAAAAAAATAGATGCATTAAGAACTATCAAAGAATGAGAGAAGATTATCAGTGATTTAAAATCCTAGCTCTTGGAAGCTAATAAAATTGAAGAAGTTATTTTAAAACAAATCAGTCATAAAAAAACAAGTATGTGAGAAAATAGAAGTTTGTGATTAAGCTGCTAAAATGTGAACTTGAGAAAGAAAAGAAGGGATAAAAATTTGAAAATAGTTCAAAAATATTGGATAAAATTCTCAGTAGTCAGAGGTCACCAAACAACAAGAATGGTTTTGGATATACCCAAGACTCAACCACTAAATCATAAGGATCAGCTAAAAGGATAATCGGTTACGCAGATGCTTTAAAATGATCCTTAATAAGAGAATATATTAAGGAAAATATGATACCATTGAAAACTGTTCCACATAAACATAAATCAACATTCCCTACTAAAGTAAAAAATGACAGGAAGAATACAATCACCAGAAGGAATACCCCTAATAAATATCTATTTATTAGATAATGTTACTCTTGCAATAATTTTGGTCATAAGGAAGTACACTGCAAATATTATGTACAATACAATAACATAAATGTCCAACGATATAAGAACAATAGGTACAATACAGAGAAGAGAAACTACAACTCATTTTCTGCTTTGAAAAACTTCAATATTGAATGTAAAAAATGAAACAACTATGATCATAAAACTAGAGAATGTAGATTACCAATGCAATCCTTAAAGATAGGAAACCCTGACAAACAAAATAAGAATATATGGAAAAGAAAATCTGAAGTACCAAGCAGGAAAGATGATGAATATACAACATCTGAAATTGACGAAGTTAATAGTAGGAGAATGGTGGGTAAAACTTCTAATAAAGAATATAAAAATCAAAGCTATGCATATAAAATAGATCAAGCTCAAGACAGGAAAACTCCTAAACAAAAATATGACAAAATTATAGAGCTTTATAATGTCATGCAAGTAGATTATCGATTACCCAACAAATGGAAAATGAATTTTTTTTTTTCTCAAAACAAGGATAAAAAAGCTTATGGTGCACAACGCAATGATGACGAAGATGAACCTTCAATAGGAGATGGACCATAAGAATTAAGCGATGATTATATTGGAGGTTTTCAAACACTATTTTGATGATCCACTGAAACTTCTTCTCAAAAATTAGAAACAGAGAGGGGAAGGAGAAATTAGGGAAGACTTAAAATTGTTCATGTTGATACTCCTATGAGCATTGAAGCACATAAAAATGAATAGATAACTAGGATCATTGAAATAATCATGTTTTGATGGTATAACTCTATGCACATTATGACATGGTTTGTTGTAGGTCTTCATCTACCCAAGAACAATGAAGGTTATGTATTCTCTTAGTAAAGTCATGTGATATGATCATGCATTAGTCCCAAAATGGTTATAAGTGGACAAACCCTAAATGGAAGTGAGCATGTGAGAAAGAAATGGAGTGAGTGGGAAAGTGTAAATACAAATTATCTTGATTCACTTGTGAGAGAATAGGTAAGGAGGATATCAAATTGTAAGAAAAATCTGTGCTCTGGTTTTTGTGATGGTAGTTCTACAACAATGAGGTAGTGATGAAGACACGTTGAGTACAAGTCTAAAAACGAAGGGAAAAGAATGCAAGATGAAGTTTTAGGAACAATGATTATGACAGAGGTTGTAGAAGATACTGAGACATTGACTAGGATAGTGACAGAGAAAACATGAAGATGTATTGGTTGGTTGATGTGTGTTTGATTTGGATGGATAACTAGATCAATTATAGTTGGATAGAGTGCACTATATCTTCAAGTTGAGTCACGCGGAAAGCATAGTATAAAAGTATCTCATATGAATTTAGAAGGATTGCATAGTAGAGAAGCAATGCAGAGGTCCAAGGATCATTTGATAAGTATGAGCTACAATTTCACAGTGCTCCAGTAGGGCAACAATATCCGTAGTGGTAGCAGTATGTTGTATACAGTGGTATACATGTCATCTTGTAGAGATGACAGGGGGATAGACCTTGTTAGGAAGAGCTACCCGTTTATAAACAAATGGGGAGAGTAGTCATAGGAAAAGAGAGAAGATTTAAAGGGAGAGTCATTCTATTAAGGAAAACAAATATTAATCATAGGGGAGAAACCCTTTTCCATTGATTTCAAAGGGGGAGAGTAACTTCAAAGGAGAGAAGTATCATCACAAGGGGAGTTTTTGTATGAAGTTGGTGTGTTTCCATCAATGAAAAAGGGGGATATTGTTGGACAAATTGTCATTGATGTCAACAGTCGAAGTTATTGTTATGTGATGATGCATTTTTATGATGAATTGTCATTGATGACAAATAGCGTGTAGAAGAACATTAATCAAAGATGAAAAGGAAAAGAGCATTGTAGAAAAACTGTCAGGATTGAAATCCCAATAGTAAAACTCCAAAATAATCGAGGAGGAATTATGTCCACTGATGTAGTTTTCGGGACAAACTAGGATCGTCATATTGAGGGGAAGTTAGTGATGAATTGAATCTCAACCGAAAGATTTGAAGCAGGACCTTCAAAAGGTTTCTCGACCATTAATATCAATGATGGACTTCAGATGAATTCTCGACCATCCGATCGAGTAAAGTGGAAGGATAGGATAATCAAGGACAAAGGCTTGAGATCTCGAATAGTCGAAATGAATATGGACCATTGATATAGAACTGATCATAGTCTTTGGATGAATCCAAGTGGAAGGATATCATAAGCACTTCCATGTTGACCACTTTGGCACTGACCAACGGTGGAAATTGGAGAAATAATTCCCTGAACCTATGAATCCCCAAAGTCATGACAAATGTTGATCTAGAGTGAAATATGATAGCCTTCATATCAGAGTTGTGTAGTAGCAGTAAACTCTGGCACTGACCTACTCCGTCGATAAAGAACTCATATGAGCCACGAACTCCCGAACCCTAGAGTTCTAGAATAAATAGAGGCTATAGGATCAAGACATGAAATATATACAGTGATAGATCTATTCAGAACTTATCCATTTCGAGAGGATTAGATTGAAGTCTCTAAAGTGTCATATTCCTAAAGCAAGGACAACCATCAGATATGGGAGTTGCAAAGGAGGATCGTCGGATCAACATTTCATTAAGTATTGACCATCAGATATTAGTAAGGGTAGATCAATGACGTGAATCCATTGTGGGATAAAAGGGTTGATTTAACGATCATGTGATTTTCGGTTCCACAATCCACATTGACCATCGATAATCACCTATAAATAGATCAATGGTTGGCATCAATCCCACTACCAATGAGTAGTTTCCATTGCAGAACCCGATGACAGTTTTAATCATCGTGCTAGTTGGGACTCCACAATCACCCATGATTGTATATCCCCATGTCAGTTTCAAGTATGAATGTTATATCTAGGAGGAGGACATGTGAAACATGAGGAGATGGATGCCAACAAGGACATGTGGTGCAATAAGATGGTGACAATTGTCAAGGTCCAGTTGGAATTTTAGGTATACGTAAGTCACAAATATAAGTGACACATGGCAACCACTCAGCTAGTATCAAGTTAGCATTGACGTCTGCAAGTTACGTCACTACAAGAGTATTTCCTTCAGGGGAAACCATCATCTACCACCAACAACTTCCCGAAGTGTTGAAGCACAATGTGATTTCTCAAAAAATAAAATATTTTTGAAATTTAAATTTGCTGGAAATTTAATTCCATTTTTAGTAAATTCGAATTTGGAAATTTTTTGCCATTTATGGCAATTCTGAATTTCGAATTTGATATTTGTAATTAATTATTATGATTGTTGGGTAGATTTATAATTGGGACTCAACTATCTATTTGACTATGACACTTGTATAAAAACAATAGATTTATATTAATTGCAGGAGGACGAATGGAACAACCATGTTAAAATAAGTTGACCATGACTCCATGAGTGGGGAACAAGTTGGAACTACCTCTGTGATGATTATTACAAGTGGAAAATCAAATATTTGACCATTGGAAGCCCCTAAAAATCAGGCGTTTAGAAAGCTGCGAAAATCCCCCCAAGGGAGGGAAAAAGACCTGGGAAAAATTGATATATAGCATATGAGAGGAGGCAGGACGCTACCAAGTATGTTGGGGAAAAAATAAATTGAGCTCTCTTGTTGTTGTGAACACTACAGATTGAGTGTGAGGCAAGAGTAGTCTGCTGAAACAGATTTTCCTTGTTGTTATGAGCACTGTTGAGTAAGTGTGAGGCAAGAGGATAACTGCTGGAATTGAAGGACATTGTTGAGGAGGAGTTTTTGAGTTAGCCCTCATGGATTCATGGTCAGGCTAGGGGGTGAACTGGGCAAGTGATTTGGCTTCCCTGTTCTATTTTTGGGAGGAACATGGTTTTTCCCTTTGTCTTCTCATGATCAGGTTCAGATATGTTTCTCCACTCCTTTTCTGTTTGAATGATTTTATATCTGATGCAATATATTTGTTAAATTGAAACTGAAATGATTTCCATTTTCTGTTTGAATGATTTGATATCTAATGTCATGTATTTATTAAATTTGAATGAACGATAGAATTGGATTTTTATTAGTTATGATAGTTAAAAGGATTTATGCATGGTTAAATTCTGGAAGAAATTCCTCTAAATTAGTTTCAATGCTATTTTCTTTTTTATTTTTTTTCTGAGTGAAACCAATGCTGAGATTGGCATATGGGGAGTGGAAGTTACACTGAAATTCCATTAATCTAACTATATGGATAATGACCAGGAACAACATTATGAGTTTTGTAAACTATGCTACATTTTCTTTTCCATTAAACAGACGGTGTAGAGGTAGATCTGTAGCTAAGGTAGGAAGACTGACTATTACACCAGTTTCCCTTATAGTTTTGTGTATGCAACACGCGATTTAAAAACTCCTACCGACCCTTTGGCCTAAACAATGAAGAAAGTATATATATATATATATATATATATATATATATATATATATATATATATACACACATATATTATTCTGGAAGAAAAACATAGAATCAGAACTTTACTCGGACCATTATAACTACCATGGTAATAATTATAAGGAATTCCAAAATGAGATAAAATTATGTATTATTTAGATCTAGCATAAGTCGATCCAACATCTAGCATTTGAAAATAGGGCATGTCTTCAAGGCAAAAACCCTAGTATTTAAAATTTAGGGCATAACGAGACTGAACGGTAATCGGTTATCAAATATTTTATTTTACTCTAACGAATAGGACAATCTTGTAGAAGAAATTTATGCAAAATTTATACTGTAACCACCGGGACCAAATCCCCAGTTACCCTTGGGAAAAACATTTCCCCTTTTTCCAAACCCGATAAGAGTTTGAGGGAATCGAATTTGAATGACCCCTTTTAAATTTGGCAACTGTAATACTCTGTAAGCACAAGAGTTCGGAGACACCTAATTAGGACCTGTACCAAAAAATTAAATTAGACTTTTGTTTAATGGTTTAAACCTTAGAGAAAAAAATAGTGTGAAAGGATGAAGTCAATCGGGTTTTGGCGATTACAAATGCCAAACACAAAAGACAAAATACCATGCTATTTTATGAATCACGAAATGTGAAGAGACTGAGGACCCAACATTTCGGGATTTCAGGGTTTATGAACCCCTGATGCACAAACAAAATGAAACAAGAAGTGTCGAATTGTGAAATGTGAAAGGACTGTGGGCCTAGCACTTCGGAGTTTCTGAGTTCGGGATTTCAGGGTTTCACGATTCGGGATTTTGCGATAGCAGATGCAACGTTTCTTAGTCTTCGAACTCCTAGGACCCAAAATGTCGAAAAGGGGCTTAACAAGTCTAGGCCTTTTCACATTTTAGGGTTTCGCGATTCAGGATTTCGCGAGTCCAGATGCAACGTTTCTCGACCTTTGAACTCCTAGGACCCAAAATGCCGAAAGGGGATTAACGGGGTTTTGGCCCTTTCGCATGAGATCAATGGTCACGATTCTTTTGGGATTTCGCTAATTGGGAGTTTGCGATGCAGCGACTCCAAAGTCCCTTGTTGCTCCAAACCCCAAACTCTAAAATAACGAGGTTTGAAGTGCAAGATCAACGACTCCTATTGCTTCTCATACAACGGTCGCTACTCCTCCCGAGCTTCTAAATGATAAAAGATGATCAGTCTTAACCTTCCCACAGATCCATGAGATCCAATGGTCCGTGGTATTTTGGTAGTTCCCCACAAAGAAATCTCACCGTTCGTTCACTCCGCTCAAGGATCTCTGGCCAAAATGGCTTGGCGTTCTCCACCTAAACTTGACCTCTACGAGATGATTTCGATCTCTGCCTCCCTTTGAATACTTCAAAGTTTTTATCCCTTCTAAGATTTATCTCTTTGAACATCAAAGGTTCCTTCGACCTAAGTTTAGACATTTCCTTTCAAGGGAAGTGATAGAATTATGAAAAGATTCTACTCACCTAAGCTTTTCAGTTCAAATAATCTAGACTGGTGTAATAATGACATTATGGACATAAACAAATCTTACCTTCTCTTAATTTCTAAGCTTAAATGAAATTGAATTATGTCATAGACTTTTTTTTTTATGGTGAATTTGAGGTTCATTACATATGGTATCAGAGCAAAAGTTACAACACTGGGCCTGAACAAGGCCACATTAATTGTTTAGTATATATTTCGATTTATGAAAAAAACTAATAAATCTTGTTGTTACAAACAAAAAGCCTTTTTGTTTTGTGTTGATTATGGCAGCCGAAGAAGGTGTATAAATAATAATGGAAGGGAATCCACAGCAAGGAACTCTTGGATATCCAAGACATATCAGTGATGGAATCTCACCCACGGAGGTGTTAGAAACAATGAGGAATATTATTGTTGAACTACAGGTTTTCAAGGCCGACAATGAAAAATTGAAGAAAGCACAGTAGGAACAACAAGAGATAAATGAAGTCCTACTGCGTAGTATAGTAACCAAGAAAAACCCAAAAGATGATAACCATGATGAGGAGGTCAAAAAAAGGGCCTCCAAGAATTCTGGTGCAGAAACAAAAAAAAGGAGACAGTTCGTCTGAAGGGACACCTTCAGCTGAAGAAAAAACTATACCATATAGTAAAAGAAAACAAGTAGACCACCTTGAAGGAGAATTTAAAAATATTAAACCAGCTACCTTTGATGGAGAATCCATGATAGGAGAAGAAGTTGAGGCATGGTTGTTGGACATCAAAAAGTACTTCTAGATCTACAACTATTCCAGAAACATGAAGGTCAGAATGGCCATCTACAATCTGAAGGGGAAGGCCAACATTTGGTGGTAGGACCTGAAGTTGGCCAAGGGCCTAAAGGAGAAATAGTTGGAATGGTCCGACTTTAAGAAGTATTTCAAGAAACAATACCTTTCTGGAAGCTATTATGAAAGGGAGACGAAATAATTTTACGAGTTATGAATTGAACAGATGACAATGGAGGACCTTATAAATAATATTTTGGAACTACTAAGGTTCGTACCATACATTCGAGAGGATAAGGTAAAAATACAATGATTCTTAAGTTGTTTATCACAGGCCTACCAGGATAGAATTGAGTTTGACAACCCCAAATCCTTGAGTGAGGTATTCAGGAAAGCACGAATGTTCTATGACCAGTAGAAATAGCGGGTAGAGTTTCCCAAGACTTGGAAGGATAAGAAGCAAGATCAAATGAACCAATGGAGGAAGGGATACCAGCCAGCTCCTTATCGGAATGCAGCAAAAGGTTTCCCAAGGAAGGATTTTCACTCCAATCATTTGAATGCACAATGTAGTGGTAAATCGGTAAATCTGGGAACAAAGAATTTTGGGGACAACTCCCGCGAGCCATTAAAGTGTTGGGAATGTAGAGAGCCTCATATAAGGAGTAACTGTCCACATTTAATTTTGACAAACATAATTGTTGTTCACAATTTGCATGAATCCTCGACAGTGGGAGATATGAGCAGAAGCCTGCATCAGATAAACGCAACCATAGATGGTCGATAAGCTGACCACCAGTCCTCAGTGGTAGAAATCGAAGGTAAAATCAATGACACTCGAATTTATATTTTAATTGACCCTAGAGCTATGTTAAGTTATATTACCCCTGATACAGTAGAGTCAAAGAAACTTAAGAAATTGAAGCACACAAAATCATGGCTTGTACAACTAGCAACAGGTACTAAACGGAAAGTAGTTTACTTTATTTCTGATTTTGAGTTCATCTTAGATAGTCAAAATATAAGGACCAGTTTGAACATCCTACCACTAGGATCTTACGATATGATTATCGGGATGGATTGGTTGGAACAACACAAAGTAGTACTAGATTTTTATACAAAGATACTTAGCTATAAAGATGATTTTGGCATTGTCAAAACAACCCAAGGCATATTGTTAAGAACCAAACATCAATATAGCATAGAAAAACCTCAAGAAAAGTACTCAACGCCTTGAAAAAGAGATAATATCAGATAATAAGCCTCTTCGAGGGGGCAACCTCCTT
>JZKD02S1811364.1:537795-566372 GCA_000966675.3 Picea glauca
GGGGGGGGGGGGGTCCGGAATCGAACGTGCAACTCGAGAATGGTCAGGATCAATTCACATTGATCAACAACATTCAGGCGAATTCCAGATCCCCCTTGCTATTCTGGAATGGTGTGGCATTTGAAGTGGGAACCGTCTCCTGTCACACCACCCACTGTGTTATGTTTCCCCTCTCGCCACTTGTACCCCACTCAACCGCACGACAGGGTCGTTCCTATTGGCCATCTGCTAAACCTGTAAGGTTTCATCCCTATTGGTCAGTTTCTAACCCTGTCGGGGTTCGGCGGTGGCAGAGTCGAACAATTCAACATCAATGTAGTGCTGAGGCATGAAATACAAAGAGGCACCATGATTATTTGACTTGTGATCATGATCCGTGATCACCTGGGAATAGAGAGAGAGAAAGAGCTATCTTGCGCTAGGCCTCCGTAGGTAATTCGGGGGCTCTGATTCTACAGAAATCAACAAAAATTTGATTATGGTAGTGGCTATGTGACAAAGGGGTATCAGAGCATGGTTGCAACACTCGTCCTGATTGGGCTCATGAATGAGTTGTGCATAAGCTCCGTTCAAAGTACTCCTACGAGGAGTAACCCTCTAACTTTACTCTCTTATATAGGATCAAAACTTGGAAACGAGAACCCGACTGTGTAGGCATGTGAAAGAGTTATGAATTTATGGATAGGTTATAAAATGTATATAACTCTTGACTAATAACCAGCATTTGTATTTTCACCTAAGTGGATGATCAGCCATGGGAATTTATAGATGTAGAGAATGGTGACTCACCAAGAGGTGGGAGAAGTCTCCCACAATAAAGACAAAGAGTCTGACGAAAGAAGAGCAATAGGAACCCCTCCAGATCTATATGAGATTGTGAGGAGTCTCATGGTTGAATTGCAAAGCTACAAGGCCAACAATGAAAGGACGATGAAAGAACAAGAAAAGAAAACTGAAATTAATGTGGTTTTACTATAGAGCTTATCTGACCTACAACAACAAATGCAACATGAACGCAAGATGTTGAAACATGGTTGTATCAGTGGCCATACTGAGAGGAGCACCTCAAGGAAGGTCCACCCCAGAGGTAAAGGACCAGTGCCTGACGATTCCTCTGAGAAGGAAGCTGGCGATTCAGAAGGCTCTTCCAACAGCAGGACCAGTTCCTATTCTCGAAGAAAATAGAAGAAGAAAAAGACTTTGAAGGGTCATAAATTTGAGGAATTCAGAAAGGCAAAACCTCTCTCCTTCGACAGTGAGATAAAGAAGGGAGAGGAAGCTGAGGCCTGGGTACTTGGACTGAAGAAATATTTCATAGTCCATGATTTTTCATAAAATTTGAAGGCCCAAGTGGCCATTTTCAATATGAACGGAAAAGATTCCATTTGGTGGGAATATCTTAAGAATATGAAAGGGATCTACAAGGAGGACCTGTCCTGGAAATAGTTTGAGAAATACTTTCAAAAGAAGTATTTGCCGGAAACATATTTCGACAAAAAGGCTAAAGATTTTTATGAAATCAAACTGGGGCAACTCACTATAGAGGAATATGTCAACAAATTCCTCGACTTATTGAGATATGTACCCTACATCAAGGCATAGAAGGAGAAGGCACAACACTTCATCAGTGGGCTACCCAAGGAATACTAGAACCAAATTGAATTTGATGAGCCAAAGACCTTAGAGGACACTATTCGAAAGACAACATATTGTCATGAACAATATGGAAATCGAGCAGAGTCTCCTGGAGACCGGAAACAAAAGAATGGTTCGAGATTTCAGAAAAAGGGGATCAAATCCTCAATATTTAAGAACTACAAGAAGAACCCCAGAATGAACTTTCCATCCCGTAGTGTACTCCAGCAGAACTTTCCCTCATCGGACGGAAATAAAACTTCTGGACCTATACCAGTGAAGGTGGATAACCCAAAGAGAGAACCTTTGAAATGCTGGGGCTGTGGAGAAGAGAATCTCCTGAGAGACTATCCACACCAACAACATAACAGTCAGAAATTTTATAAAATTCAGGAAGCTACCACAGTCAATGATGTGGCCAGGAGTGTGGCACAAATTTATGAAGCCATGGATAATCACCAAGCTGACCATCAAGCCTCAGTAGTGTAAATAGAAGGTATGATTTTCAACCATCTATTGTCTGTTCTGATTGACCCTGGATCAAATTTGATTTATATAGCCCCTAAAGTTGTTGATAGGTGTAAACTACAGCCACAAAAACAAACCAAGCCATGGTTGGTACAGTTAGCCACTGGAACCAAAAGGAAGATAGCAGAGGTTATACCAGCCTGCCAGTTAATGTTGGGTGAATTCCCCACCTAAGCAATGCTTAACATATTAACCCTGGAATCATACGATCTGTTGATTGGTATGGACTGGCTGGCCACCCATAAATCCAGACTAGACTGTTACCATAAAACCTTAGAATGTGTGAGAAAAGAAGGAAAAAGGATAACCCTTCAAGGGATCCGAAAACCTGTCTCAGTGAGGCAAATAACAGCCCTGCAAATGAGAAAGTATTGCTGAAAAGGATGTCCCCTATATGCAATACAGGTGTTGAAAACAATCAAAGGTAATAAACCAAGCCCTGATGATCACCCTATCCTGAGAGAATACAGAGATGTGTTTTCGGAAGAGGTATCGGGTCTACCTTTGAGAAGAGACATTGACTTCTCGATAGAGCTTGCACCAGGAGCGGTGTCGGTGTCTAAGACACCTTGCTGGATGAGCGCACCTGAGTTAATTGAACTCAAATTGCAATTGAAAGAAATGATGGATAAGGGTTATATTCGACCCAGCATGTCCCCATGGGGAGCACCGGTCCTGTTTGTGAAAAAGAAGGATGGCACCCTTAGACTGTGTATAGATTATAGAAAACTCAATAAAGTAGCCATAAAGAATAAGTACCCCTTGCCCAGGATCGATGATCTATTCGATCAGTTGGGAGGTGTATCTATTTTCTCAAATATTGAATTGAGGTCGGGATACCATCAAGTCCGAATCAAGGGTGAAGACATCCATAAAACTGCTTTCCGGACACGGTATGGTCACTATGATTTTGTGGTAGTGCCATTTGGGTTAACCAATGCCCCTGCCACTTTCATGTGCTTAATGAACAATGTACTCAGTAAATTTTTAGATAAATTTGTACTAGTTTTTATTGATGACATATTAATCTACTCTAAGAATATATAAGAACATGAAGAGCATCTTAGACTTGTGTTGCAAGTTCTAAGAGAGCATCAGCTCTATACTAAATTCAGCAAATGTGACTTCTTTCAGAAGAAAATACATTACTTGGGATATGTTATGTCCGAGGAAGGGGTAGAAGTAGATCCTAACAAGATCAGGTATATCATGGAATGGCCTACCCCAAAGGATGTCTCAGACATCAGATCCTTTATGGGATTAGTAGGATACTATAGGGGATTTATAAAAGGATTCTCCAAGATTGGTTGTCCAATCACTTCCTTCCAGAAGAAGGGGACACAATTCCTGTGGACACAGAAATGTGAAGAAAGATTCCAAACCCTGAAACATCTATTGACCCATGCACCCGTGTTGAAAATCGTTGACCCAGAAGATGACTTCCTTGTGTGCACAGATGCCTGTAAGGAAGGGCTCAGAGGAGTCCTTATGCAGAAAGGAAGTGTGATCTCCTATGAATCTTGAAAATTGAACGAACATGAAGTCAACTATGTGACTCATGATCTAGAACTAGCTGTCATAGTGCATACCTTGAAAATGTGGAGGCATCACCTCTTGGGAAGAAAATTTGTACTTATGACAGATCATTGTGGATTGCGATATTTGTTTGACCAACCAAAGCTCAATGCCAGACAATCTAGATGGATGGACCTCCTTAGTGATTTTGATTTTGAAATCAAACACATTAAAGGGAAAGAAAATAGGGTGGTCGATGCCCTTAGCAGAAGCATGAGAACAATTCAGCTGGTAGCGGTGAGTACCTGTGAGACAGATATCAAGAACATAATCAGAAATGCACAAGAGACAGATCCCTTCGTTCAGACCATGACCCTGTACCTACAAAAAGAACCCTCTAAAGTAAAATATGAAGGCTACTAGATGACTGAAGGAGGTCTTCTCACTTACAAAGATAAACTGTATGTTCCAAATTGTGACGACTTGAAGAGGTTCATTATGGATGAACTACATAAAAGACCATATACTGGTCACCCAGGATACCAGAAAATGATCACTGCCACCCGGAAACAATTTTATTGGCCTGGATTGAAGAAAGACACAACCAAATATTTGGCTCAATGCATAGAGTGCCAACAGGTTAAAGCAGAACATCGACACCCAATAGGACTATTACACCCTTTACCCATCCCAGAATGGAAATGGGAAACCATCTCCATGGATTTTATTACTGGATTGCCAACTTCAACCAAACAGAATGAAACCATTATGGTAGTGGTGGATAAAATGAGCAAGTCTGCTCATTTCATCCCCATCAAATCAACCTGCAAGGCGATAGATATCACCCAGGTATTCATAAACGATGTGCTCAGACTGCACAGTATGTCGAAAGAGATAGTGTCTAACAGAGACACCAAATTTACTTCCAATTTTTGGAAATCACTGATGGCTGGTTTAGCGACCAAATTGTTGTTTAGCACTGCCTATCACCGTCAAAACGACGGACAGATAGAAAGAGTAAATCAAATATTAGAGGATATGTTAAGGATGAATGTAATGCATCAACCCAGGAGGTGGGAAGAATACCTGCCATTGGTAGAATTTTCCTACAACAACAGCTACCAAGCATCTTTAAAGATGAGTCCCTTCAAGATCCTCTATGGTAGGCCATGTAATACTCCAGTCAGCTGGAGTAATACTGTAAATAGGATTTCTTTTGGACCCGACATGTTGAAATAAATGGAACAACAAGTGACTCGGATAAAACAAAATTTGAAGGTCGCCTAGAACCGACAGAAAAGTTATGCCGACCAAAAGAGAACTCCAAGAGAGTTCAAAATGGGAGACCATGTATATCTCAGAATTAAGCCCAGAAGGAGTTCCTTGAAAATGGGAGCTTGTGCCAAGTTGGAACACTAGTATTGTGGACCCTTTGAGGTTCTAGATAGAGTGGAACCTATATCCTATCGGCTAGCACTTCCTCCCATAGTAAAAGCACATAATGTTTTCCATGTTTCATTATTGAAGAAATATGTACATGATGCTAATCATATAATTGACTGGTCTATGATCCAGGTGGAACCAGAGGGATAATTTCTACCAGAACCCCAATGCATATTGGATCGAAAGGAAACCCCGCTCTGAAACCGAACCATTGCACAGGTAAAGGTGCAGTGGAGACATTTTGGCCCAGATGAGGCTACATGGGAAATGGAGGATTCTATGAGACAGGCATATCCAATTTTGTTTACTTCCATACATGAAATTCATTTTGAAAGATAAGAACATCGAGGGCGATGTTCCTTTAAGGGGGATGGAATTGTAACACCCTGTTTCCCCCAGTTTGTAAAAATAACTGGACTGGCCCAGAACTGTGGAAAACTCAGAAATGTGAACATGTGATGTGAATGGACCTTGTGGAAAAGGTCGATGAATGTGAATAGCATTATGAATTTATATTGTAGGACTACCGAGAGGGGATATGATGAAAAAGAGACCATGATGGTTGCAGAAAGGTGGTGGACGGCACCTGGAAAGGTGGCGTTAACTTCCACCGAAAATCAATACCGTATTTGGACTTAACTGGCCCGGAGAACCAAAAGCGGCTCGTTGGCCCCGAATTAAAATGTCTCGCAGGCTGGTAGGTAGATGGTTCCTTAGGAATTAATGAGGGATGGGGAGGTGAACCACCCATCTGTAGAGCCGTCAGGCCTAACCAGCGCGAGGGAAATCGTGCCACACGCAACCTCACAAGAGGATAAGGCATGGGGGAGAAGTGATTGGGGGCAAATGCGAGGGGAGGAAGAGAACTCTGGCTATATGCAGAGTGGGTGATAGCAAAGAGGAAGGAGAGTAACCTTCTCTCCTCGTCACTGGAAAACAGAGACACAGTCTCACAGCATTGTGGTCTCAGCTCGGGGGTGGCTAGTGGTAAATCTGCTGGGAGTCACTGAGCCTATGGTTGGGTGGAAAAGAGTACCCCTGTCAGCAGTTGCATAACCCCTGGTGTTACTTTCTGATAAGTGTTTTTCCTTTGACATCTTGAAAGATATGTATGTTGACATTTATGATCATAAGCTGTGAAATCGTGAATGACTTCATTATAAGAATGTATGTATGGTATCTTGATCAGTATTGGTAGTTGTATGTTTATATGGAAAGATTACATGTGGCTTATGCTCTCTTAAATTGTTATTTCTATGCATGTTGATCTAATTCAGACTTCACTCCTGGTTCTCAAGAGAGAGAGATACCCTTAACTGCCTCAGATAGTACCCTAGGTAAACCTCACCATAGAGATACCCTTCTTGAAAAAGACATCAAGAACCTAGAAAAAGGGCATGAAGGCGCAAGGCCTTAAGAAATCCCTGGTAAGTATCGAATCGATGGACGAGGTCCCATTGGGAGATTGGTGGTCACTCACAACCATCAGATCGGAAGAAGAAACTAGAGTGTCAATCACCTTAACCCTGAATAGGTGTTAATCGACAGATGAGATCCCATCGGGAAATCTGTGGTCATTCACGACCATTAGATTGATGAAATAAACAAGGGCATTACATACCTATCCCATTTTCCTTTATCTTAGTGAATAGCGAGGATATCAGGATCGTAGATCCCTGAGGTCCATAATAACATCTGGACTGTTGAATTTTCCCCGTCTAGGAAGTCGTGGGAGAATGCACAAGTTAGGAACCGGTCTAAACCGTCATATCTTGGCTGGAAAACCCAACAACTGTTGGATCTGTCAGGAGATACCCGAGTTTTAAACCCCCAGTGAATAAGGGTGAAAGCCCCGAAATGGATTTGGGTCATCTGATTTAAGTAGGCCACGTGTCGTGAGATTTCCCATTTCGGGAAATTTGGAATCGCGAACTCAGGAGTTATGGTGATGAGAGATCGGGACTTTCCATTGTGTAAACCCTGAGATAAGATCTGGACCATCCGATTTAAGGAGGCCACGTTTCGTGAGATTTCCCATTTTAGGAAATTGAGAATCACAAACTCGGGAGTTCTAGTGATGAGAGATCGGGACTTTCCATGGTGGAAACCCTAAGACAGATCTGGACCATCTGATTTAAGGGGGCCACATGTCATGAGATTTCCCATTTCAGGAAATCAGGAATCGCGAACTTGGGAGTCCTGGTGATGAGAGATCCATAATTTCCATGGTGGAAACCCCAAGACAGATCTGGACCGCCCGATTTAAGGAGGCTACGTGTCGATAGATTAACCGCATCGGGAAACCAGGGATCGAGAATTCGGGAGTCCCGTGGTTGAGATTTCAGACTCTTGTGATGATAAATCCTGATGAACGGATGAGATTATTTTGGAGGATCTCAGGGTCTATAATGACCGTCAGATGTGGGGAAGAGACGTCAGCTTTAATCTGGGGCGTGAGTGCGCCTTGGGGTAAGTGGCAAGCAGATATGGATGGCCAAAGTCCACCCGCCCAGATATACAACTGAGGCTTCATTCCAAAGCCCCCATTGTTGTTCTTCCTTTAGCGGGGGGGGGGGGGTCTAGAATTGAACGTACAACTCGAGAATCATCAGGATCAATTTGCCTTGATTAACGACGTTCAGGTGAATTCTGGACCCCCTTTCTATTCTTCCTTTAATGGGGGGGGGGTCCGGAATGGTGTGGAGTGTGAAGTGGGACCCGTCTCCTGTCACACCACCCACTGTGTCATGTTTCCCCTCTCTCCACTTATACCCCACTCAACCGCGTGACAGGGCCGTTCCTATTGGCCATTTGCTAACCCTGTAGGGATTCATCCCTATTGGCCAGTTGCTAACCCTACCCGGGTTTGGTGGTTGCAAAGTCGAACGATTTGACATCACTGTAGCGTCGAGGCGCGAAATACAAGGAGGCACCACGATTATTTTACCTGTGATCATGACCCGCGATCACATGGAAACAGAGAGAGAGAAAGATCTAGCTTGGGCTAGGCCTCCATAGGTAATTTGAGGGCTTTGATTCTGCAGAAATCAATGAAAATTTGATTATGGTAGTGGGTGTGTGACAGTGTGGCTCAATAAGTTTCAATGTCTCCCTTTATCTCACACAAATAATGAAGGGTCGTCTTTAGTGTATAAATAGTTCTTTGGAATTCTTCCCCATGCCTTTGGAATAAAGTGAAGTAACTTCATCACAGATAAATGGCGGAGATCACATGCATGGACAAAATCGACAATGGTTGAGCATCGATTTTATTGCCTAGCATAACTTTTGATTTCAATGCCCGAATCAAGAAAGGGAGGGATCGATGTAAATCTAGGGCCATGATGAAGTCACTTGAGCATGGTTACAGGGGTGAAAATAAATTTTTAACTAATACATATTCTCACCCTGACGTTGTCCAATATCCATTAATTAATTCAAAGAAAAAAATCAATAATTTTTTGGCATTGTTCATAGTGCATATACAAAGTAGAAAATAAAATCTCAAATTTCCTCAAAAAGTCATGGGTAATCTACTCACATGAAATATTCATGCTCCGAAGTAGCATCTTCAAGACCGTAGTAGGTCCACTGAAATTTTACTATTTCTATGACTTAATTCTAGATCACTTTAACCTTTATGTCCCATATGTTCACTAGTTGGACCTGAACGTCCCCTTCTAGCTCGACCTGAATCAAATTCCAATCAATAAGATGGTTAAGATCATGTGCATACTTTTTCAGAAAAGAGACATAAAATACATTATACACATTCATGGGAGAATACAATGAAAAAATGTATGCAACTATCCCTATTCTTTCCAATATCTCAAATGGACCATAGAATATGGCTTCTAGCTTTGTACAACTTCCCAACTTTAATGAGATCTTCTTGGGGTTCATTTTCTGTTACACATCAACATTACCCGCTTTGATAAGTGTCACAAGTGTCGCATGTTGCTCAAAAGTGTCGCAAGTGTCAAGAAAAGCATGCTTCCATGATACCCATGTCATACTTATAACAACATTAAGAAGACACTTAAAATGCCTCAAACACTTGATTTGAAGGAAGAGGAATGGTTAACAGGAGTTAAGTACCTCTTGCCACCTGAAAGAAGCATTCAATCTAAGGTTTTAGAAGAGAGCGCTCCACTATATCACTCTTAGGAGTGTTGGCACTCCCCTATAAAGTGATAGGGAGTGTTATAACACCAAACTGCCCTTCTGAAGGAGAACTATGCATTTCAAGAGCGTTGGCGCCCCCCTAAAGCCTACTAGGGAGCTCTATAGTTCTCTGATGGCATTTTTGAGGGAGCGCTACCTATTCTGGGCAGCAGTTGATCTGTTGAGGAGAATAAGGGGAAGATCTTTCAATCTTGGAAGGCAGTTGCATTCGAACTCCTAGTTCAGCCATGATCTTAAGGAAGATCCATGACTCAAGGAGGAAAATCCTCATCTTACGCTAAATATACCTCAAGAGGTTAGGCCTCTCTAAACCTATATAAGCAGGCTCTATGATGGTGAAAGGGGAGGAAAAAATGGAAGCATGAAACCTATGATCTCATAGGAAACATACAATGAACTAGAGGAAAGTAATTAGTGAAGTTGTTGTCATCCAGATCGTGGATCTTTTGAGCAAGGGTTAGACAAAGGGGACTTGATGAAGCTGTCGCATTTTCATCTACGGTTGTAATTTACTTCTATCATTGTTCTCATCAATATGACACGCCTGGCCTGTTTCTTTCTAGTTTTTGTTTAATCTCACATGAACTTGTCTCTAATAGATAGATCTATTTCAAGCTAATATCAATAGAGTAGGAATTGGTTGTACTATTGTTTGTCTACAGGGCTCATCGAGGAGTGAAAGATTGGAGCTCAACTCGGAGCGTGCAGGGACAAACGCCAGAAAAAAGGTACTTATTTTCTCCTTCCTCCTCATACATTAGTTTGTATAGATCTGAAAGGAATTCAATGTCCATGTTAAGAATCTTTTGTCTTAAGAGTGAAGAGTATAGCTCTCAAGAGGAGATCTACCTGTCAGCAAGGAGATTTTCCTTCAACAGAAACTGGCGACTCCACTGGGGAGAATCGAATCGAAAATTTAGGTTTTGATTTTTCCTCATAGACCTTGTCTTACGCTTTGATTGTTTTCAGACCTAGTTCACCCCTTTTAGATTGATTTCATGTGCTGATTGACTCCTTACCCCATCACACTCAGCTTGATTGAAAAAATTCAACTGAAATTTTGGATTTTTAGACATTTTCATGAGATTTTCAAGCCTGGCGCCTCTGTGGCTATGTTAATAGAGTGACAACTCTCCCTATATGTGTTATACAGAGCGCTATAACTCTTGGTGCCCCTTACACCAGAGCGCCAACCCTCTTTTTGCAAAAAACCTCTCCAGAATTTCTTTTTCCAGGGTCCAGTCTTTGTGTTTCACTTGCTGAGATTCTTTGTGAGTCAATGCTTCTTCCAACTGAACTTTTACATCCTTCCTTCTGAGGAACAAATACCTTGTTTTTTAGATTTTGTATCCTTCTTAATTATTTTTTGAGTTTTTCTATTGTTTGGAGTTTGAAATCCATGCATTGTTTTTTCTCTCCTTTTTGACTGAGAAAGAAACTCTGGTGAAGGACATCATAAGTCTACAAATCTCTTCATTTGTTTTTTGTTGAGGTCATTGTTCTTCAACATCTCTCTTTTGTGTGAAATTCTTGGTTTTCTTTGTTTTCTTTTTTGCTTCTTGTTTTCGATCACAGCAGGAGGGTGTATTGTTTGTACAAAACCTGCTTATGCTTGTCTAAGTTTCCTTGATCCAAAAGGATAATTGGTAGGAGAAGTGTCATTTTGAGTTAGTCATTATTCACACACAAACAATAAAGAGACATATTCATGATTGATTTTCATATTAGAAGACATCTCCAAAAAGTTTAAGCACCACATCGGATTTGATTGAAGAAAATTTGTTTGAGGACATTCCTTCTTAGTGTTTGTTAGTGAAAATAACTCTCTCTCTCTCCTTTAAATAGATATTCATAGAAAAGAAATGATTGCTTATCATATTTGATGCATTTTTGGGGATTGAGTCATCATTCCATCCGTTTCACTTCCATGCACCCCTTTTGAGGAAAGAACAACTATAAAATGAATGCTAATTAAAAACTATCTAGAACATTTTCTTTTCTAGGATCCTCCACCAATAATAGACTAGGATTAGTACTTTGGATTAGGCTGTGAGCATAACTCTCCAAAGTTTCCAAAACAAACATTAGCATCTTGAGCTAGGGAGAGTCAAATCCAATTGTCGTATAAGTCTGCCTGGGATCCCCCTCTCACACAGGGGTTACGCACGAGGTTGCACTCGAGAAAGATACAGAGATTATCCCTCTATGGTTTGACTGATTGTAGTAGTCAGATCGTATTATGGGGATTGCTTAAAGGTATACCCACAATGTTGAGTGGAAGCCTTTCAAGTTGATTTTGGGCTAGATACCCTGCCCGTACGTTCGAACTAGACTGTCGACTGTACCCGCCCAGTGGCTGACTGCGAATTGGTAACCTTAGTGGCCATAATATTTACGGTATTACACAAGGTGATAGTGAGGGGAAGTCTCACTGTACCTACAACAGACATTGGTCAAACTCACTCGGGCGCCTTGGAGGGTAAATCCACAATTACTGCGTGGAATCTTGCACCAAGGTGAAAGTCCGTTAAGCAGGTTTCCATTGTAACTGTTCCACCATATCCCCGCCCCTTCTTGACTTGATCACACGACGTTGGATTTCATAACCAACTAGTACGGTCATCGAGAGAAGGTTTTGTTTGCTTTGTTGTGATTCCTAGATTCTATTAGCGTATTGTGCTTCTTTTTGATAGTTGGCCATAGATTTTTTTCGCCGACTCTTTTTCCCCAACATCGAACCTCCACGCCATTCGAGGAGGCTACAGGGACTTCATCCAGAAAATATTTGAGAGAATACCCCTTTACCCCCTCATTCTATGGAGGAATATCCTCAACAGAGAGAGGTTCACGACACTATAACCTCCCAAGAAGAAGTTCCCGCCTATTTAGATAATTTTCGAATTGTTTCAGAATATCCGGAGGCTTTCCGCATTCCAGAGGGATATGAGAGATGTGTTCTCCAACTCAATTCAGCCGATGAATTTGTTGTCATCAATCCTTCTGACGTTCTGACTGGGTCTCATTCAAACCCTCTAGTCAACAACCCCATTTGGACCACAGACAATGTTCGAAGTCCACCGCGCATGGTGCGGGATATTTATGGAACATGAATAGGTGTCAACGTGCCTATCACCTACACCATACCCTTAAACCATTTTACTGGTACTACCATTTTTTCAACTACACCGTCTGTTGATCTGATCACATCATCTGTTGGCCCAAGGTACACTTTTCCTCTCAAGACGAGCCACTCTACAATGGTCCCTCACACCCCGACTATTCCCACCGGTAATGTGGTGGTTAGCCAAGCTGCAATTGGCACACCACTAACACCTAGACATTCATCATCACTCCCTTTTGGGTACAGAGCACTAAATTTTTTCGTTGTCACTACTACCCAAGTTATGCCTCGAAGTTATATACCTATACAACAACCTGGAGGGACTGTTCTTGGTGGCTTTAACCCGTTAAGCAGCACTGGCCAGTCATTTACATCTGGTTCACAAATTCCAGGAACTCCACCTCAAGCTGGGGGGCATCCTTGCACTGGAGGACAAATTCCATTTGGAGGGCACCCTCATGCTGGGGGGCAACCTCAATCCGGAGCCTACCATCAACCGTATGGACAAAATGTGTCTACCACACCCAATCTGTGGAATATACCTTTTCCAGGAAACCCACAATTCTCAAGGGGACACAATCCTCAAGCTCCACAACCTCTTCCCCCTCAAGGGACTCATCTATATCCTCCTTATGGAAAAATCCCAAATCTGTCTTATAATCCTCAAAACCCATCCGGTTATCCTCCGCTCACACATGTTTCTCAAACCCCCTCAAATCTTGTGTACCCTGGTCAACACCAACCTTATACAAGAGGACCCAGTGGTTACAATTATCCGCCTAACCTAGTGTATGGTCCTACTGGTGTTCCTATGCCACACCGGTATTACCTGTAGGTTAACTGAAAACTACCTTTCCTAGTGACTCTGGACCTTCCAGACTTGTCTTGGTTAACGAATGATCCTATTCTTCATTCTCCGGTTTGGCCATCTATTCTAGATAAACTTCCTTCTGATATTCCAAAATTTGACAGAAAGTCCGGAGAAGACCCAAACAACCACGTGATGACTTTCCATTTGTGGTGTTCATCCAACTCCCTCATGGACAATTATATATGTTTGCGTCTTTTCCAACGAATGCTTATAGGTTCTACAACAAAGTGGTATATTGAACTACCACGTGCTTCTTTTCATGATTTCAGCTCCCTTTCCATGTCCTTCCTCACAAAATTCCAACTACCCATTTGATACGAGATGGGTACTGAACTATTGACCTCCCTTCATCAGACAACCTCTGTACATATCTATGATTATATTCATGAATGGAGATGATGACAAAGGTTAATAAAAGTGGGCATTCCTGACCAATTATTAGCGGAATGGTTCACCAAATCGTGTTACCCCAGATCGCTCGTGATGTTTCTATGGGTGGTGTAGTCATTGAGGAAGAATCTATTTCTCGAGCTCAGTACCTAGATTTGGTTTATTCACAATCTGGTACTCTGTACGAATTGATACCAAATGCTACCCGTGCCACTACTAACCCATCGAAACCGTCATCTACCTCGCATGCAGATGGAGTCATTGGCTCTGTCAAAACCCAATCTACTTCCCAGTCGACTGGAACAACCCAGCGGCCCACTTCAACGTCTACTCCCAGTTCGATTGCACCCTCTTCTACCTCCCCTCAAACTCAAGTCTCTGAGGTGAATACAGTCCAATCGACCCCTTCACAACAATCTGGAGGCAAGAAGAAAGCATGAAATAAACCAAAGAAAAACAACTACAATGAACAACCAAAAAATCAACCTCAAACCCCGGCTGCCAGAAAACAACCACAACGGAAACTGAAATTCCCATGTCTCATTTGTGGCGATGATCACTACACTCGATACTGTCCACATCGTGATGAAGTGGCTAATATTTTTAAGGGAAATTCACAACCTGCTGTGCTTACCCAACCTTTTCCACAGCAACAATCTTTGGTTCCTCAAACCACCACTCCAGGGGGAAGTTCCAACCAATCCCATGATGAGGCCTCGACAAGTGCCCACATTTACATGTTTAACAGGATTAATCTGACCACTCACACTATGACATATGACGCACCGATTAAACCTAATAAGCCGAAGCCCACTAACGGTTTCTTACCAAACCCATTACCATCTTTCATTAGTCCTCCGTCTACTATCCCTCCATCCAGGCCACTTCAGATCGATAAATCTTCATTTGACTCCATCTTACGCCCTCCTAAGAGCACTATCCAAAAATCTACCTTTAATCCTCATTCACAGGCTGCCCAAAACTACAACATTGTTGAAGATTTGGCTCAAGCACCGTGTGCTATGTCTACTTTGGAAGTTCTACAACACTGTCCCAGCCAACGTAGAATGCTCTTAGCTTCCATAGAAACTTTCGATCCTGAGTCATCTAATAACCTCACATTTGATCTGGATGATCATCAACCTCAAATCTCCCACCAACTAGCTTTTCAAATCGATGTTGTTGTTCACAATCAACAAATCCACTGAACTATATTGGATGAGGGAGCCTCTACTTGTGTCATGTATTTAACTTGTTGGAAAGGCTTAAAATCACCCGCCCTTAACAAATCCCCTACGATGTTACACGCTTTTGATGGGTGAGGTTTTCATCCTCACAGACTTTTACAATCCTTAGACGTTCAGTTGGGCGACAAAACTGTTACTGTTGATGTCGAGGTGGTTGATGCCCCCCTCGATTACAACCTACTACTTGGAAGAAGTTGGTTCTACGCTATGACTGTCGTTGCCTCGTTGGTGTTTCAATGTGTACAATTCCCTCATCAAGTTAAAATTGTCACTATCGATCAACTAGATTTTTGTACACCTGACGCTCATGCCCCTGTCACCAACAACATTCCTTTTTTGGGAGACTACCAAGTTACGTATGAAAGCATTGGTGTTGTCTTGTTGAAATATTCTATCCTTATGGGTACCTTCCCTACACCACTTCCACCCACCACACATCATATTTCCACTGTCAATATGATTTCAACTATGGATTATCAATCTTTGGAATCATCTGACCCTTGGATTGTACCTAGTCCTATGGAATTTGATGTGCTAGGTGACACTATGCCACTTAGCCCAGCCAAGGCCACATACGTGGCTATTCAATATGCCTCTCCCTCCCTAGAAAACCCCCATTTATTGGCACCCAATGCCTACTCGATGTCGTTATGGTTGGATTCCCTATCGTCCGCAATCGACTACATTTCCCACATTTTTCCTTCCGACGAATCTATAATGGAAATGCTTAGTATCGATGATGTGCCTTGGGATGATAACCATCATCGATCCTCTTTTCTTCCACCTTTGGAAGAAATTCACAATGACATACACTTTGTCTTCCCTCCTAATGTTACCCATTCCCCACAATCTCCCATCCTCACACAAGACACTCTTTCTGAGGGGAATATGGGTAATATCTCTACTACGATCGTTATTGATATTTCGATCAAAGAAGGCATTGTGGAAAACATTAACCTTGGTGCTAATTGCACACCTGAAGAAGTGATATCTTATACCTCTCTGTTTAAAGAATTTCACGATGTCTTCTCTTGGAGCTACGAAGAAATGCCAGGAATCAACCCCTCGATTGTCGTGCATGAAATCAAGACTTACCCAAGTGCGAAACCTATTTGACAGAAACTACGCCCAGTTCATCCCAAGAAAATCGCAGCTATAAAGGAAAAAGTTGAGAAACTTTTAAAATCTGGCTTTATCTATCCCGTCCCTTTGATAGAATGGGTCTCCAACCTTGTTCCGGTTGCCAAAAAACAAGGGACCATCCATGTCTGTGTTCACTATCGGGATCTCAATAAGGCTTTTCCAAAGGACAACTACCCTACACCCTTCGTCGACCAGATCATTGATAATTGCACTGGGAGCGTAATCTTCTCCTTCATGGATGGTTTTTTCAGGTATAACCAGATTGAAATTTTACCTACTGATCAACATAAGACGACCTTTATCTACCCATGGGGAACTTTCACCTATCGAAAGCTACCTTTTGGTCTCAAAAATTTCGGTGCTACTTTCCAGTGGGCCATGTCGTACGCTTTCCACGATATCAAGAATCATTTAGAACCTTACCTCGATGACTTGCCTGCCCACTCATCCAATCGATTAGATCACGTTGATCACTTACGGGTTGTTTTTCTTTGATGTCGGTTTTACCATATCCGCTTGAACCAACATAAGTGTATTTTTTCTTTCAAATCCGGTTGACTCCTTGGTTTTGTTGTCTCTAAAGACGATATTCGGGTGGATCCCTTAAAGATTAAGACTATTCTGGCCTTACCCCTGCCTACTAGTCTGACTCAACTCCAAAGTTTGCCAGGAAAAGAAAACTTCCTTCGCCATTTCATTTGTAACTACGCTGAGATAACTAAAGGATTCATGTGGTTGTTGCAGAAAAACATCCCTTTCATCTAGGATGACATCGCTCAACGATCATTTGATGCTCTCAAGAATGCCCTGACCCACGCACCTTTGTTGCATCCTCTAGAGTATACAAAGGACTACATCCTTTACTTAGCTGCCTCCACTTCCACTATTGCAATGGTGTTAGTTCAAGAGGACCCCAATGGTGAGGAACATGTGATCTATTACCTGAGCAAGAGTCTATCTAGACCCGAACTTCGATATTCACATGTAGAGAAACTGGCTCTGGGAGTCATCATCGTTGTCTAGAGATTTCACCATTACATCTTACTACACACCACCACGGTGATTGTGGACTCAAACCCCATGTACCACGTCTTGACATGTCAAGTGCTCAGGGGAAAATAATCTAAATGGATCGTTATCCTTCAAGAATTCAATCTTGAATTTGCGAAGTCCAAAGCTAAAAAGTCCCTGGTGTTTGCGGATCTTATCTACGATCTACCCCATGCTAATGAAGAAATCGAACCTAGAGAATCTCTCCCTGAAGAAACTCTTTTCCTCATCAGCACCTCTGATCCTTGGTATGGAGACATCCTCCTTTACCTTCAAATGCAACGCTTTCAGCCTAACACTTCCCGTGAAGAGCGTCGACGTATTTTCCACCATTCTCGTCGTTATCTTATAGTCGGCGACACCTTGTATCGCCATGGTACTGACACTATCCTTCGATGATGTTTGATTCATGTAGAGGATGAATGCATTTTGAACGACTGACACCTTGGAGCCTATGGTAGTCACCTTTCTAGGATGGCCATAGCCCAAAAACTCCTACGTGCTGACTATTTTTGGCCCTTGAGTTTCAAAGATTGTATTGAGGCGGTCAAAAAATTCCCACCCTGCCAAGTTTTTAACAACAAGGCACACACCCACCCTACTACACTGCACCCCATTATCACCATCGACCCCTTCGCCAAGTGTGGTATCAATTTTATGCAATGTAAGCCTACCTCAGCCGAGGGACATGGTTATATACTCGTCGTCGTCGACTACTTTACCAAATGGGCTGATTCTATGCCTACCTTTTTGAATGATGGTCGTACCGCAACTCTTTTTTTTTTTAACCACATAATAACTCATTTTGGTGTACCACGCGCCATTGTCAGCGATCACGGTTCACACTTTAAGAGCCAAATGATGAGTGCATTGCATGCCAAGTTGGGTTTTCACCATGAAAACTCATCCCCATACTATCCTCAGGCCAACGGACAAGTTGAAGCCATCAACAAGGTCCTCAAAACCATGATTCAACGCATGGTAGGGGAAAATAAGACATCCTCTCATATAGAAATTTTCTTCACTCTCTGGGCTTACCATACTTTCGTGAAAACTGCAACTGGGTTCACTCCTTTCTAGTTAGTGTATGGCATCGAAGCTGTTTTACCAATCGAGTGTGAGATTCCATCTCTGAAACTTAAAGTAGAACTCCTACCCCATACTTCTGCCAAAGAAGAATGTTTCTTATATCTAACCAAACTAGACGAAACACGTCGTGATGCCACTCTCGTTAACGAGGCACATCAAAAACGGATAAAAAATCAATACGAGAAATACATCCATCCTCAGACTTTTGCAGAAGGAGACTTAGTCCTCGTCTATGAACAGGCTCATGAAAAACTAGGGACATGTAAGTTAGAACCTCTGTGGCATGGCCCTTACATTGTGAAACATGTTCTGTACAGATGCGCCTACGATTTAGTCGATTATGATGGAATTTCCCTAGGAGAGCCCCGGAACAGGATTTACCCTAAAAAGTACTATGCCTAGATCACCTAGCATGTGTACGTTGTACATTATTGTATTTTAGTTTGGTGTGTCTATTTCTTTCACGTTCTCGAGTCTTTACCTTTGCCACTCATAACTGTGCCTTGTGTTTTCATGTGCAGATGACGTCTTCCTTTCCTATCTTTGTCGAGTTTGTAGATGGAACTAGTCGGTACACCCGAAACATTTCTTCGACAGCATGGTTCGTTTACCAATTTGACGAGGTAGTGAGTTCAGGAGGTCTTTGCTTAGGACCAACGACTAATAACATGGAAAAATATCATGCTGTCATCAGACTTTTGACCCAAGCCTCCTCCCTAAGTATCTCTCGTATCATTGTTAACCTAGACTCCCAACTTGTGGTCTATCAACTCAACCATATCTACGCGATTCGTAATCCTATCCTGCTACGTCTCCACCTACAAGTTCACCCTCTTGAACAAATATTTGATTACATCGAATACAGACATATCCCAAGAGAACTCAACATTGTTTCATATTTGTTAGCTAATTACATCATGGATCGGTATCTCACCCATAGATAAGGTTTCATGAAGGAAAACAAATTGTACATCACATGTAAATAAAAACACATCACATTAAAGATATCATCATTCACAAATCTTTTGGCACTGTAAAAACTCAGAACTATATATATATACATAACGTGACTAAAAATGTTTTGATTACATCAAAAAAGTATCTAGAAGAGAAAAATTTTGGGTCTCTACACCCATACAACATCGTCTAATAAGTCATACAAAATACACAATCCCCAAAGAGACTCTAATCTCTCTGCACTGCATTATGCTGAGAATAACATATCACCGCTCGCACTACTCGTCTCAGTAGAGAATTAACATTCTCAGGCACCCCCATAGTGTGTCTCTGTATATGTAAAGGCACTTCTCTCCTCTGTAGAGGAGGAATGCCCATCGTGAGGCCTTGAAGGTTTCTTTCAACCTCCCAGAGACCTATCACCGGTACCCCCAGATCTACTGCAACCTGAGTACCCCCGCGACGTCCTGGTACTGGTATCTCAGCTGGGTGCACTGCTCCCTTGTCTGCATGTTGAAAACAATACATCTATTAAAAACTCTTCTACGTACCCCAAAATATATATATACGTTAAAAAACTTAAAACAAAAAACTAGACAAGGTGTTGCTTAGTCTCTCACCTGACGCATCCCAATCTTCCCCTGCATGTAGAATCAAATCCATGCTCCCGCGAAAGTCCACCTCAGCATATGGGAAGTCTTCTATCCAAATACATTGACATCTCAGCCAAGCGAAGAAGTCACCAGTGAAATGGAACTCTGACTCTGCCACTAGTCTCGGAGACAGACTAGTCCACCGTTCCATCCGTGGTTCTCCCACTGGTCATACCGCCAATGCAATCTGAGGCTGCATCTGGGGGATGTGCTCTAAGAAGAATGAGACCAAGAAAGAACCATATCCGAACTGTTTCTGGCCCATCCTACACTTCAAAACCTGTTCCTTCACATTCCGAAGAAACCCTGCGCTCCAGTTAAACAGTGTTGGCTCCAAACACTGTACGCCATAAGCTACTTGTGATCTCGATGCGAGATGAGCACTAGTGCTTCCTATCACACTCGTGATGGCAGACAAAATAGAACAAAGGGGTAACTCTCTGATATCCTTGATTGGGATTCTACCCCCCACTAGTCTTTTTCCTGGGACATAATGACGTGCCAAATACACACCCACTTACTTAGGAAGCACCCTTTGTATGGAAAAATCTATAGGAACCCCTCTTTTCGAGAGGCCAGTCAAGAAATATACATCTTCCAACTCGATGGTTAGAAGATGTGTTCCAATCTGAAACCCTTTCTCTATGACATCCCACAAACTGATTATGTGCTCAAGTAGAGGAATCTCTTTCTTCATCTTTTGCAATTTGAAGAATTTTATAAGGCCACAATCTCTCAACGCGACCCGTGTATGGGGACTCCGCAAAGCAGCCAAATCATCAAGCTCATGCTCCCATTCCTTCCACTCAATCATGGTCATTTCCCAAATCATCTACAAACAAAAAAAACAAAGAATTTCATTATTCAATTTTTCGACAATTTCTTAAGCAATTTAAAAACTTGAAATCTATTGCCCATACTATTCAAAAAGGACCACACCCTCTTTTTATCACTCAATAATCATCACTCAACAATAAAACGTTTTAAAATTAAAATAATTTTCATAATGGATGCGTGGGCATTATTTTGAGTTTTTTATGGATTCCTTAACAAAAACGACCTATCTACCCAAGTATCAAGGCATTGGCATCTATGCTACCACCCTCTAAAAACGTTTTTGTAAACAAATGTATTTTTCCCATCATTTTCAATAGAGGCGGATTTGATCTTTTTTGCAATGACCTAGGGATTCATTTTTAATTTAAATATTGTTGTGAAAACAAAAATTGAACCATGTAATTGAAATAAGGGGAGATGAAGATCTAGCTGGTCCAAACGATGAGAGAAATGGTCAACCGTAGCTCCAGTATCGAGCAAAACAAGATCCACTTCCAAAATGAGAATCTCCACTACTACAAATATTTACGCAAAATGAAATGGTAAATGAAGATTTTTCTTGTATTATTATTTATAAATTTCCATTTTTTATAAGGTATAGTTATTTGTGGGTTTCTTTGACAATATAATGGCCTCACTAAATCTTTGGATTGCAGTTTTGACACTACAAGTTTCAAAGAAGTTCTGATCGTTTCTTTACCTTGTCACATCCACAAGCATAGTCTTAGTTCATTCTCAAGCTTGAGAATATAAGAACGCATCGGATAGAATTTTATCTCTTTTTCAGACCCGTATGGACACACAAAAAAGGAACCCCTTGGAGTCATATTTAAACTCTTTTCAGACTCTCTAAATATGAAAATATCGTCGAGTGATCTTGCTTCCTTTCACACTAGTTAAAAGGTTCGAAAGGGCGTCTTTCGAGTGATAGTTTATCTCTTTTTTAGCCTCGTGAGACTAACTGTAAAAAAAAGGAACTGAGAGAGTTCTCTTTTAAGTGTTTTTCCAGACTCTATAATCATGAAAAACCTTCGAGTTTTCTGTCTTTGGACTCGCTAAAATGAACATCGACAGGCCCATACAGGACTGAACCCTTACTTCTTCCAGTTCATTAAACAAAGGGAGAGGAACTTACCAAAGGTGAGTTATATCGAGCATGTGCTACCCTCCTCGAGCTCGTTAAATTAAAAAGAGGTACTCGTCTATCTGGATGGGGGAAAATTTGAAAGAAGCAAGCGAAACAGTCTCTTGAGAACATTACCAAGTAATTCTTAGAGTCACCCTTGAACACGACACTTTGTCTTTTGCACGCATTGTAATTCATTGAACCTATGCAATGAGCCAATCCTTTGAGTTTCTTTCACTCCTTTGGGTCACCTGACATAAGTCACAACATCCACTGCATCATAAAGTTTTAGTCCATGTCATGCTTCCACTGTTGTGCCTCAATGTTCAAGGGAAGTATCCGCCTCGAGAGTCAGCCATCACAAATATCTTGTCTCGATACCGATGTCAGTCCATGTTCATTTTATCGACCAATTACATCTCTTTGTTTGTTTCATGTCATTGATGGGGGATACATCAAGGCCCTCTCTCGACGAGTCTATTCCTGTCGACTTCAACACATTATCCAGGAACTAAGCTTAGAAACCAGTTAGTACTTTGGGACCTGGTAGGCCTCCTCACGTTTGGTAGTCGGTTTACATCACTGACCTCTTATCATATGATTTCATGGATGTTCGACTCCAACTCATCCATTCACATTCGTTGGAATGTACTAGGGTACCTTGGGAATCATTGACATTAATGGTGATCTCCCTCGCGCTTGTTAATGGTTTACATCATTGACTGGTAATCAAGTGGTTTCTGCCATGTTCGACATTAGGACATCTATTCACATGGTTATATTCATACTACATTGGGATCGGTAATAAGACCCTGGGTTGAGTGATCAATTTGATATGTACTTTGCCCAGGTTGCGAAGGCGTTTCTCTTGAACAATGACACATATACTGTTACATAGATCCACTTTGTATTGGTCATGGCTATGTCTTGTCATCTCGTATATCCACTGTGTATTCTTCGTGGATACGATTAGTTCAGGTCATCAGAGTATAGATCCACACTGTATCCTCGGTGGCTATAACTTTTTCTCAATACAATTATGGATCCGCAGTGTATTTTATGGCGGCCATATCTTGCAAGTCTTGATCACCCAAGCATAGGTATGCCTGCCTTGGGTTTGGAACATGTCATAATATTTGTTGGATGTTTGTGTGCATCTTCTGTCAGGTTCTCTGAGTCTATACCCTTGCTTGAAAGTCTACAAATCATTTCAGTTATCAGTTTTCATCTTCTAACTTCATACTTTGGGGGGCAATCTGTTACACGTCAACATTACTCGCTTTCATAAGTGTCGCAATTGTCGCATGTTTCTCACAAGTGTCACAAGTGTCAAGCAAAGCATGATGCCATGATACCCATGTCATACTTATAAAGACATTAAGAAGACACTTAAAATGCCTCAAACACTTGATTTGAAGGAAGAGGAATGGTTAACTGGAGTTAAGTACCTCTTGCCACCTGAAAGAATCATTCAATATAAGTTTTTAGAAGAGAGCGCTCCCCTATATCACTCTTAGGAGCACTGGCACTCCCCTATAAAGTTCTAGGGAGTGTTATAACACCAAACAACCCTTCTGAAGGAGCGCTATGCATTTCAAGAGCACTGGCACCCCCCTAAATCCTACTAGGGAGTGCTATAGCGCTCTAATGGCCTTTTTGAGGGAGCGCTACCTATTCCAGAAAGTAGTTGATCTGTTGAGGAGAATAAGGGGAAGATATTTCAATCTTGGAAGGAAGTTGCATTCAAACTTCTGGTTCGGCCATGATCTTAGGGAAGATCCCTAACTCAAGGAGGAAAATCCTCATCTTACCCTAAATATACCTCAAGAGGTTAGGCCTCTCTAAACCTATATAAGCAGGCTCTATGATGGTGAAAGGGGAGGAAGAATTGGAAGCATGAAACCTATGATCTCATAGGAAACATACAGTAAAATGGAGGAAAGTAATCAGTGATGTTGATGTCATCCAGATCGTGGATCTTTTGAGCAAGGGTTAGACAAAGGGGACTTGATGAAGCTGTCGCATTCACATCTACGGTTGTAAGTTACTTCTGTCATTGTTCTCATCAATATGACACGCTTGGCCTATTTCTTTCTAGTTTGTGTTTAATCTCACATGAACTTGTCTCTGATAGATAGATCTATTTCAAGCTAATATCAATAGAGTAGGAAGTGGTTGTACTATTGTTTGTCTACAGGGCTCATCGAGGAGCGAAATATTGGAGCTCAACTCGGAGCATGCAGGGACAAACGTCAGAAAAGGTACTTCTTTTCTCCTTCCTCCTCGTACATTAGTTTGTATAGATATGAAAGGAAGTCAGTGTCCATGTTAAGCGTCTTCTGTCTTAAGAGTTGAGAGTCTAGCTCTCAAGAGGAGATCTACCTGTCAGCAGGGAGATTTTCCTTCAACACTTTCAAAATCACATGCTCTCTCACTTCAAATTATCTAGATGTCTTATTCTTATCTGCGTAACACTTATCTCTATCTTGTGTTCCATTCAAATTTTACTTAATTTTAACCATCTTGACTTCCATATCCTTGAGAAATTTCAGCCCAAATACCACTTTTTATACTGGGTTGTCCCAACTCACTGGAGTATTGCATTGTATACCATACAGAGATTCAAATGGTATCATATTCAATGAATCTTGGTACCCATGATTGTAGGCGAGCTCAACCAAATGAAAATAATATTCCTACTTAGATGGATTATCCATCACATACATTTTCAACATGTCTTCAATTACTTGGTTGAATCTCTTGATCTTCCCATCTAATTATGGATGGTGTGTTGTACTAAAGTTCATTTTTGTACCAAATTATTTAAATAATCCTTTCCAAAATATCGAAGTCAACTTGGTATCTCCGTGTGAGAAAATTTCCTTAGGTATTCCATGCAACCTAGAAATCTCCCTTGTGTAAATTTCAACAATATTCGTTGTTGTATGAGTCATTTTTAGAGGCAAAACATGAGCATCCTTTGTAAATTTATCAAAAACTACCATTATTGAATCATGTTTCCTTGTTTTCCTGGGAAACTTAGTGATAAAATAAATGGTTATCACTTCCCATTTCTTCTTTGGAATTGGTAATGGTTGTATAAAACATTCTAGGTGTCTATGCTAAAATTTAACTCTTTATCATTCCATACAACTTGTAATGTAATCAACAACATCCTTCTTCATTCCAGGCCAAAATAATTGGCTTCTTACTATTGTAATTGTTTTATGGTAACCGTTATGTTTGGCATATGGAACATTATGAATTTACTTTAATACCAAGTCCCTAAGTTCTACCAAACTAGAAAAGTAAATTATGTTCTTATGCATAAGTAATCCATCCTCTTTGATCGCATACCCTTGGAAATTTTGTTGTACATTCTCTTGTTTTAAACTCTCTTTTACCTATACGTAATATTTTTTCTATAACAACAACATCCAAAATTCCACTCTTCAAACATGACTTATGCATATTGATGGTTGTCGCATGCATGAGATGTACTCTTTTGTTGAGTGGATCAACAACTTTATTTTCCTTTCCCTTTGTATTCTTGATGTCAAATTCATACTCACTTAAACGTTCCATCCATATTGTTTGTCTCGAATTTAAATTTGGTTTCTCAAAAAGGTACTTTAGACAACTATGGTTTGTTCTTTGTTCAAATTTCTTTCCCATTAAATAATCCCTCCACATCTTCAAGGCATCAACTATGGAAACAAGCTCCAAATCATGTGGCATATTTCCTCTCATGTTACTTAATATTTATGGAATCATAACTAATGACATTTCCATTTTGAGTGAGGAATCCACCATGACCTTCTTTGCATGCATCCGTACAAATCAAAAAGTTCTCATTTGGGTAAACAATCTTTAAAATAAGTGCACTATTAAGTAATTCTCCTAACAAGTTAAAATTTTCTTTGTACTTTGTTGTCCATACAAACTTAGTTCCCTTGTTTTGTAAAGAAGTGATGGGATGAACAATATTAGAGAACCCTTTTTTAAACCTTCTGTAGTATCCAAATAATCCCATGAAATATCCTACTTATAAAAGATTCATTGGTGCTAGCCACCCTGTAACGAATTCAATTTTCTCTCAATCTACTATTATACCTTCTTTTATATTAATGATCCCGCGATAATGGGTCTATTCTTAGTAAAAATAACACTTACTAACATTGGCATAAATATGATGTTCCCTGAGTACTTGCATCACCAACCTCAAGTGATTTTCATGGTCTTCCTTAGACTTAGAATAAATAAGTATGTCATCCAAGTATACAATGACAAACTTATACAAATAATTTCTAAATATGCCATTCATTAAGCACATAAGGACAGTTAGTGCATTGGTCAGTCCTAATATCATCACTACAAATTCATAATGTCCATACTAGGTTCTAAAGGATGTCTTCTTCCTTGACTCTTACCTGATGATATCTTGATCTCAAGTCTATGTTTGAAATATCTTTTCTTCTCTTAGATGATAAAATAGGTCATCAATTTGGGTTAGAGGTTATTTTTTCTTCATAATGGATTTATTCACTTGTGTGAAGTCAATACATATCCTCAATGTTCCATCCCTTTTTTTAACAAAGAGCATTGGTGCTCCCCAAGGTGAAACACTTGGGTTTATGTATCATGACTTCAACAATTCTTCTAGTTGCATTTTTAATTCTTTTACTTATGGTGTACTCATCCTATAAGGTTTCTTTAATACCAGTGAAACTCTTGGTACTAAATCAATAGAGAAATCTATTTTCTCCTTTGGTGGAAATCCTAGTATTTCTTGGAATACATCTTCAAATTCTTGCAATACTGAAAAATCTTCAAGGCTTGGCCCTTATTTATTTTATGTCTCCTCACATGAGATACATTCAATTAACATCCTTTCCTGTAATATCTCTTCAATTGTAAGGATGAAATTTCCCTTATAAAAATGGGTCTCGAAATTCCTTTCAAAATTCTCTGATTTCCTTCTTCATCAAGGCATGCAAATGTCTTGTGATGACAATATAGGACAACATGATGCTTTTCCAACCAATCCATTCCAATTAGGATTTCATAGGATCCTAATGGTATGAGATTCATATCAATAATTGCATTTACTCTATTCATATTTGTTGGACAACCTCTAATGGTCTCATTGATCCTTCTTTTGGTTCCAGTGGCTGGATGAACCACAATTGATTTTTCAATATTACTTTTCTCCATATGAAGTCTATCTACTATTTAGGATCAATGTAACAATGTATTTCTTCTTAATCAATTAAAATAGTGATAGGATGATTGGTTGTTTTGAATTCCACTTCGATCATACAAGATTGGTATTTTTCTTTCCGATCTTATAAGGATGCATATCTTCTTGGAATACTTTTTCCGATGTCTTCTATTGTAGTACCTTTTCAGATGTTTTGCATGGTTCTGATTTTATATCCTATGTGAGGGAAATCCTTGTACATGTGGTATTCTTTGCATCCCCAACATTGGATTGGTTTTATTCCTCTATTTCCCAGGCAATTTTCCTTCCTAGATTCTTGCTTAGTAGTATGATCTTGTTGATTTTTATTAGGACTATTTTGATTGAAAGGTGGGATGAATCCATTCCTTCTATGATCAAACGTCTGCTTCTTCTTATCCTTCTGATACTTTTGCAAATATTATCCTCCCCTTCCTTGCTCGTATATGTACTTGGCCTTTATAATGGTTTTTGTCAAATTTCTAGGTTCATCAGATTGAATCTTATCTTTGTAAAACAATGGAAGTCCACTCGAAAACCTATGTATCTTTACCTTCTCATCATTGATAAATATCACATACTTCAACAATATTAAGAACTTCTTTTCATATTGTCTCATGGTCATGCTTCCCAAACTGATTTCAAAGAAATCTTGAATATTCTTTTCATAGTAGTGTTATGAAAGATATTCCTTTTGAAAATTCCTATTAAATTTCTTCCAAGTTATCCTTCTCTCATTGATGTTCTCAACTTGTTTTAATTGAACAAACTACATATCAATTTTTCCATGAAAATGGTAAGCAATAATATTGGCTTCTAGATTATATGAGTAGTTATGCAACTGAAAATTATTCTTGATTCCAAGAAACCAAGATTCAAAATCATCTTCCCTTTCTCTTTCACCATCAAAGGATTTGTTTCTTAAGATTCCTCATCTATCCTTGCAAACCATTCCACTCATGTCTTTTTCTTTGATTTCTAACATGAGAAACTTATGGAATTATCATTGAATCCTAAGATGGAAAATACTTCCCAGCTGAGTAAGGAGGTGACTAATGTATATGAGTTCCACTATCCATTCTTGAATGATTGGATCTTCTATAGATATCACTTCTCTCATGTTTTCTTCCTTATTCCTCCTATCTTGAGCCTGATCCATTATTTTCTTTCATCTACAACTGATTTAGGATTTGCATCATTTGAGAACTTATTTTATTATGTTATTTCATCATCTTCTCATTATCATCTTTGTAGATTTGCACTTGTAATATCATCATTCTCATAGTATTTATTTTATTCTAGTTATACTCTGCTCTTGTGAGCATTAGATTTTGTCTCATCATTTCCAACACTGATATTTTGACCTTTGTCCTCTCTCTCATGATGGAAGGATCCCACTCCTTCCTCTATTTCCCAAATATTCATTCTTAGATTGAACCGATGTGTTTATACCCTTAATTTTTCAAGAAAGTGTGCATTCACAATTATTTCTATTAGATAAAAAAATAACATATATACACATTTCTTGAAAAAGGACTCTCTCTCTCT